>CAIGRT010168426.1:0-15405 GCA_903798405.1 Fraxinus platypoda | reverse complement strand
TTTAATAAAATCATATTTTGTAATTATTTTATTCACTTAAGGGTATTTTTGTCTTTTGAACATCATTAGACCAATTGTGTAATATTCAAAAGTGGAAAAATCAATGTTGAATTAGGCACTTTTGACCTGGCAAATTTTAAAAGAACCCACACAAAAGTTGGGCAAAATAGATTACAAATAAAAAAATATTTTATATGAATTGATTGCGACAAAATTGATTACAATAAAGGGGTATTGGGCTGCGTGCCACATAATTAAAGAGAGAGAATAGGATGACAACAAGCATGCCTGGCAAACTGGTTTAATTGATATTACAATGCATAGATAAAAAAATTCACACCTCATCAATTAATTTTGTTGTGCATAATAAATAATTATGTTTATAAAAATTAGAACTATGCTATATGTACAATCTTTTTGTACATTCGCTTTGACAGCCTCTTATATGGGAGTGGGGCCGCGATTATGGGTCGCTCCCCCATGTACGGGGGCTGTCAAAAAGGCTGTACATTCAGCATTTTTGTAAAAATTATTAACTTCTAACTTATTTACTTTGATTTTGAGAGAATCGTGCCGATAAAGTGTTATGAAAAAAGAGAAATAAAAGAGAGAATATGCGTCAATAGATTTGTGCGCGTTTTATTAAGAACCAAAATCATATATTTATAGGGAATGATTATGGATACAATGGTCATAATTTTTAGGACTATAAAATATAATTGTCATTCAATAATAAACTTACTATTTACAACATTATCCTCTTATTTGTGCACCTATTTATTCCCAACTTGGAGTCCCCACAAATTCTAGGAAAAAGAAAAGAATCATACCAATTGGTTAATTTCATCCAAACGTGAAAATAACTGAATGGAAAATGAAGATTTCGAAGAGGGTGCAACCAAAGTTCAATTTCAACACTTACCCATGCAATAAAACGGGAGGAAATCCCTTCAACGTGTCAAAATGATCGCCTTGTAGTCTGATTTTCATAGATATTTGGCATTCTTCTTTTCAGTATCAAGGGCTATTCCTCTTGATAGTACAAACTTGAATAATGCTACTCGAATTGAAGACTATTGACCTTATGTGATATACATGTGGTAGTTTGTTATTTGATGTATTAATGTAATAATTTTTTATTGTCTCATACGTCAAATAATAATCTATCATGTAGGACGACTACCAGTAGTTTTCACTGTGAATAACATTATTTTTATTTTTTAGTGAAGGAATATACTTGACAAAAATGTCCTTTCACATAAAAAAAGGCCAATTGCATTTCAAAGACCAAACTAGTGGCCCTTGTAGACAGAAGTATTCCAAATGGACCATTTTTGCAATAATTGAAAAGGAGACTATCTACACCACATTTGAAAGGAATGGACCAATTAGCAATATCAGAAAAGGTTTGGGACCATCTGTGTCAATTTCCCAATAGAAAAGCAGTTTAAAAATTTGATTTGAAAAATGCTACATAATGTAAACATATGGTGTGATTTGTTATTTCTAATTATGAATGGGTGAATTTTGTAAATTTCCCACTAAAAAATGCTGACACTGGAATGTTGATAAAAATTCTGCATTAAAGAGCAAAAAATGCAAAGTCTCATGAAAAGGCTCCTCTGAATCATATATCATGATGAATGCTTTACAAATAACACAACTTCCAATAGAGATCAAATAATAAGAGTAGCAAAAATTTTTGCACACTTCATATTTAAAACGATATCCCAAATAACACAATGTATTGAATATCTACTTGTAAATTTAATTACGCGCACCTCATAAAGATAGATCATACCCTCATCTCTTAAACATGAACACAAATTACACACTTTTGCAATATGCATAAATGGATTCTTCTTGGCTAATTCCAGGTGATACAAAGATGGTTCATTCTTAGAGGCCATACAAGAACATAAAATGGTGATGAATGGTGAACAACAAAAAATATGGCCCTAATGAGAAAATAGAACCATTTCTACACATATCTCGCCGGTGCCCCATTCTAAGCATTAATCACCGGTTGAACTTTCTTTCACACGAGAATTTAAAACCAAGTGATTTTTTCTATCAGTCTCCAGAAAACCAGGAGGTTTCCCGTATTAAACTTCCAATTAAGAAGATGATACAGGAGACGGGTTAATTACCCCATTAGTCACTGAACTTTGGCCAAAGTGTCCACCAAGTCACTGAACTTTAAAAACTACTTGATTAGTCACTGAACTTTCAAAAAATCACCTCATTGGTCACTGAACTTTAACAATCACCTCATTGGTCANTTAAAGCTCAGTGCCCAATGAGGTGATTTTTTGAAGGTTCAGTGACTAATCAAGTAGTTTTTAAAGTTCAGTGACCTGGTGGAAGCTTTGGCCAAAGTTCAGTGACTAATGGGGTAATTAACCCTACAGGAGACTGATAAGTTTGGAGCAAAAGCAAGAACGTTTTATTAAACCAGTATTATATACATTAACACTAACACCTAAGGGGGTGTGACTACAGCTAGAAGCAAAGGTGAGGATCGGAATTGCAATTTCAGTCGTGCATTCCCTTAAAAGCCCCTTTAGTCTGGGTCTCATGTTCGAATAAGATTATAGGAACTTGTCTTGCCTTCCACCCCAACCTCCTGCAGTGGGTTGCCGAGTTCCTACCCGGCCTTCAGTATGCACCCCATCCCAACCTCCTGCAGTGGGTTGCTGAGTTCCTACCTGGCCTTCAGAATGAACCCCACCCCAACCTCCTGCAACAGGTTCCCGAGTTCTTACCCAGCCTTCAGCCTGGACCCCACCCCACCCTCCTGCAACGGGCTCCCAAGTTCCACCCCAGCCTTCAGCATGGACCCTACACTGACCTCCTGTGATGGAGTGCTGAGTTCCACCCCAACCATCCATAGGTTGCTGCCAATTTCTGGGATCACAAGGCATAGCATATTCAGTGTCTCCCCAACCATCATCAGGCCTCTCTCTCCAACCTTCAGTGGTCTGTGTCATATCTGTCCAACCAGACTCAGATGACATAGCTTGCTTGACTTGTCCCCAACTCCCTACAGACGTTCCTGCCCAACCTTGCATGGAGGTTATTCTCTTTGTAGGGAGAGGATTGAGAGGCATAGCTTGTTTTTCTGCTTCCTTACGTTCCCTGATTCTATTTCTTTTCCTCTGGTTTGATTGAGAGGAAATGTTGGGCAATGATGCAATTTGGCGAGAATTTGAAGTACCTATTCGACGTAGAGTAGTGATGCCATCATGGCCGAACAAAAATTCCTTCAATTGGACTCCTCCAATCTGGCCATCCATGAAGGACAAGACATACCGGGTAGAAAGGTTAATACATTCATAGATCTGTTTTATTTGCGGTTGTCCCACTGCCCTAGCAACATTCTGAGACCGATCACTAAAATCCTCAACCTGTGAAGATTGATAATTACCATATACTTAAAATATCCAAGTGCATAACAAATCAAGTATAACAAATAAAGTGTAATTACACTAATACAAGCAACTTTAGAGTTCCATGTTTTGGACGTCCAAGATCCATCATATGTGCTCACACAGAGACCTTTGGGCCACAGATTTTCGACAGAAGATAACTGCAAAGGGTAAAAAGTAAAGGTCAATTTTGGTTAAGAAACCAGCACCACTAAAATAAATAACTTATCACCAATGGCGTAAGCACTACCTTGATCAGTAGAGTGACAAAGAGCTCAGCCAAGGATTCTTTGTTACTTTTTCCGTAGTTCATAAAATTAGGTAGTAGCTTCTTCACTGTTGCAGTATCAGCACCATCTACAACATATAAAGCCAGTTAACATCCCAAGGATGACCAAGAAAAAGATCACGAGAACAGTAGGTCTGCAACATTGTTTGGTCAACAAATGTCAAAGAACAAGAAGCAAAGTGAAGCAGGGAATCCTGTTTCAGCAACTATTACATATTATATTGAATTTATGAAGAGGAACTGCAGCAGTTTTGGAGAGTAGGCTATCAAAGAGAGCTTGAACCCTTTTTTCTGTGACAGTAAGATGGCAAAGAAAGGGGAGACAAGTCCTTGCACATAAAAAAAAAAATAAATAAATAAAAGAGAAACTGCCAGGTTATGCAAATACCATATTGACAACACTAAATCTAGAAACATGGTGACGTTGGATGCTATAGGATGCTACAAAAAAAGAACCAGAATTATAGAAGAAGGGGAAAGAGAGGAAGAACAAAGGATAAAGGAGGGGAGAGATAGAATTACAGGGAGAGAGAATAGAGAGAGAAAGAGACAGACAAGACAGAATGAGAAAGGCAGTTTAGAGAGGAAATTATAGTTTTATCCAATAACAAACTATTACAATTTAGAAGTCTCTTTATATAGGTTTTAAACTTTAAACTAATCTAATTTAAGTAGGAAACAACTAATAAAATACTAAAAAATCTATAAAAACCCTAATTAGTTTTCCTAAAGTAAGAATCTAAAAAATGTGAGATTATTAGTGAAAAATGAAATAGGCAGCTGATACAACCAGTGAATCAACTTAGGTGCACGAACACCATTGCTGCATTCATATGAACCCTTGAAAACTAACTTGAAAGAATATTCACTACATTAATCATTCCTAATGTAAAAGAAGGAAAAAAAGATCTGCGGCAGCCTGCCCTTAAAACACACACAACAACAAAAACTTTAAGACTTGTTATCCATGAATGGGTCAACTACATAAATCCTTTTTTGCCACTCAGCTTGGTTTATTGTTAGAAGCATAGAACTACTCAAAGATCCGAAGTAAATAGATACTTAGCAACCACAGCAGACCATTTCCTCCCCTTCTAATCAATTCTACTAAGTTTCCATCAATCTTATGAACAAGATCCTCTTTAATTTTATGCTACGACGTGTTCCAACCACTTAAATCATCGTTTTCTTAATTGATCCTCAATGCTGTGACCTGCATTTGTTGGCATATATTCTCGTTTCTTATTTTATCCATTCTAATATGACCACACATCCATCTTATATCCTCATTCTCACTACACTCGTCTTATAAACATTTTGTAATTTAGCAATGTGATATTCAGTACCATAAAGCATTACAAGTTTAATAACCACTCCGTAAAATACGCCTTTCAACCTTATATGGATCTTCATATTCTGTAAAATAGCCCTTTTACGAAGTTTATCATGTAAAGGTGCTTATAATTTCTCCAAACAAAAACTGAAGTACAATAAGCTTGTGTCATTGTCCGATATCTTGACAGGCAATTGAAATGTCACACATAATTGATGGTCTCGGAAATGCCCTAAACATGACTTCTAACACTATTTAGCAGTGTCCACATTGAAAGTTCACACTAGACAATATATGTTGATGCACTTTTGTAATTTACTCTGACTTGTTTTTATAATTTACAAACTTTTGTACTGCCATTTCTTAATGCTGTATTTATGTTAATGCACTTTCCAACGATACATAAGGTATGTTATTTAGCATGGAATGATCAAAGGACTGTAGTCAAATAAATTAACTAAACAAACTTAGTATTACCTTTGAATATGGCAGAAAATGGAGGTAATATAGGTGGCTTCCGAGTCTGCTAAAAACAAAAGATGGGAGAGAGATCATATCGAAGTGTATTGACAGGCAGAATGTTATCACATAATAGAAGACACTCAAATCTAGTGTTGGTACAAGTTCACAACAATCCAAACCATTAATATATGATTTGTTTAAGAGACTTGGATACTTGTCTGCAACAGCTGACATTTTTACAAGTTCAAATGAGCAAGTACAAAATGATGTGACTAGAAATCATGCACACCAAATAATGAAAGATTGATACCATTCACTGCCCAATTAAACATAAATAATTGTTCCATTGCACATTAAACCTAAATCAAATGAAATATGTGTAGAATCTAACTCTAAACATAATGTCCAAAATCCGGACAAGCTTCAGACAAGACAGAAAATTCCCCATTTTTTTTTTTTTTTTTTAATTTACCAAGTGTTTATTCCCTCTCCCCCACCCCAAATCTAACAAGGGAAATTTTTCAAGGTTCATCTAAGCTAATTAAGTTGCATCTACACAATTTTGCTACATGACATTAGCACATAATGGAAGATGTCCAAAAATGAATATTGGTACGAATTCAGAACAAATAAGCACTGTTAAAAAGACATGCTGTAGTTGTCTGCAATCCCAACATACAGTTATGGGTTCAAAGGAGCCAGTACAACATGATGTGACTAGAAAATTATGCCCCCAAACTAATGATAAATTAAATATCATTCTCCACCCAATAAAACATAAATAAGATTATTCCAGTTGTACATTGATTGTTAATCAAAACAGATTTATTTGCCATTACATTAAACACACATTTACCACCACACCCCGACCCAACAAGGAAAAAAAATTTCAAGGTTCATCTAAGCTTCTTAAGATGCATTCAAACTAGCTTCCAACATAATCTAACAATTAAAAACATACCACTTATAGATATATATAAATAGATATACTGGAGCACAAATTATAAAAGAAATTGTTAAAAAAAAAAAAAAAAGAATGGATAAAAAATATGAATGTCCAAAATGGTACCTGCAAATGAAATGCAACCAACAGAATTATGGAGAGAGAATTCAAGGTTTTATCTTTTGAACTGTTAATGTTCTGCACTTTTGCCCAGGTTTTCATCTGCTGAGACGGACCATTCCAATTAGTGACCATAGCATTGGTCATTATATTTCAAGAAAAAATAGAACTATACAGAGATTCTTAAGCACAGCAATCTAGCAGAAATCTCAGGAAACTATGTACAATTATATTTAGATGCATCTAAAAATTCGAATTCTAACAAAACATCAGAAAGAAAAATGGCAAGAAGTGTTCTGAAGGGATTGGTTGGGGAAGTCTTGTGTGTTTTAAGGCCTGCTATTTATGTTTCTACAAAAAATAATCATACAGAGGTTTATCATGTTAGAAATAATTTGGTGTGCCAGGAAGGATGTTTCAGAGACACGCTCCTACTGTTGTAGTATGGTCCCTAGGCTCCATTTAACCATTTAAGCTCCATCTGCAGAAGCATTTTGTGGAATCTCTTAGATAAAATAATGATGTAATTACACATCTATTGGCTATACCTAATTTCAATCTTTGTACGATTTTGGAAGACTATTTCTCTTATAAAGTGGCACTTCCATCCGAGGTTAAGAAAATTCAGGTCTTATCATAAGATTTTGACCAAAACCTATTTGCTTGACTTCCATCACAGTTATATTTACGTTTTTGGTCTCGCATCCACTGCAGATTTTCTTGTCTATTATTCATACTCCTGAATTCTTGAACTCGATACCAAATAATGCAGTGCAGCATAATATTTTGCCTTGAGGGGCTGCAGAAGGGTAGATTGGTGAAATGAAAATTGGAAAACAAGTGTCCGAGAGCTGGGAAAAAAAAAAAAGAAAAAAAAAAAGAGCCCCATGGATTTCACTTCAAATTTGGCGAAGGGACTATAAACAATATTTAATCTAGTATACCATAAAATCCATGAAGAAATATGGCACCCCAGGTGGGCAGATGAGATGGCTAAATATTACTTGTACAATGCTTAGGTCTTAAGCTACAATCAACTCCTTTGAGAGATACCTACAAAGGCTTACCTGAGTTTGTCATGCTTACGTATCTTGTCATGTGATCTACATGCCCCACATCAGCACAAACTTTTAAAAAGTGCCCAAGACTCATGCTTTGAATCGTCGGGCCTTTGTTAATTGATTCAAAGCTTTCACCTTGGCTGTAAGTTGTCAAGGTTTACGCCTCAACTTACTAAGGATCATGGCTCAAGGCATAAGTCTCGAGGCAGTTGAGGCGTGCAGTCTTTACTCTAGTTCCTAAAACAGAGTATTTAAATGTTGTCCCCCCTTGATTGAGAACCACAGTCTCATGAGATTCACAGAGAACCAAACTCATTTTGTATGATGGCGCACAGACCTATTTATGGATGCTAAAACCCTAAAATGACACCCCTATGATATATTAAAACATGGCCCAGTTGATAAAGTGACCATATCGGTTCTAAATTGCAAGTTCATAATGACTTTCTAAAGTGAGAATAAGCCTAACTGCAACCCAAAAGATCTACTCAAGTATAGTGAATTACTATCAGTTTTATGAACTCTACAATTAAAAGCCACGCTGGAGTTGATAGCATATCATGCATACATGATATTTTTTCCCAAAGATAGACCTGGATCATGGAGTTCCAATTTTTCTCTTCATCTAAATTCCAAGAAACATTTATTAGTAATTGAGGCTTTCTAGAAGCCAACTAATGAATACTGAGATATCCCATGGACGCAATTGGCTCTCTCAGTTTTCCAAATTCTTGACCTAGCTATGCTCCAGGTATGGCGGCTCCCTTTAGAATGTATCAGTTGAGAGCCTTGAGCATTGTACAAGGACATGTCCATTACCTTTGGGTGGATTTGCCACAACAGTAGGCCAGTCTTATAGATTAACAAGAATAACGAGATGATGACGTATAACAGACCATCTAACAGCTTATAAACCAAATGCAAAAGCTATTAAATAATAAGTACATTGCAAGCATTTCCATAAGAGCATTCTATTGGGAATAGAAGTATTAAAGTTATTGCAAATAGAATAATCAAATGCTTCAAATTAAATGAAAGATAAAAGCACCATCAAACACTTCTATGTTGGACCAAGGAGGATGAGAAAGAATCTGGACAAATGAAGCTGAAATGTTGAATGGCAAAATATAGATGTATAAAAGAATGAAGGCAAACTTTACCAAGAAGCTTAGCTTTTTAAACCTTTCATCGATTGAGGAGATAAGGTGTATAATCTGGGATTTCAAGATTCCATCCCTATTTTCAACTGATATATCACATTCAACACCAGTTCCGCGATCAACAACTTTGAGAATAGGCACCTTGGCAGTTGTGATTGGAAGAACACCAGAAACATGCCCTTTACCTAGAGCATATGAATCCATATATGAGATGCATCCAAGTACCACTTTTAATTTTTTGATAAAGAACAAAAGGAGAATAAAGAAGGTAGAAACAAGAAGTCCTCATTAATAATTGCAACTACTGTTGTAATTCTAGGGAACGCCATCTACTAATCCATGGAACTTAACCAAATAGAAGATAAGTTACTACTTGAAGGAGATGCTTCTCAATACTACTCTGCTTCCATCATATCTTTTGATAGGAAAAAAAAATTCTTTGATAAATTACAAAAAATGGAGAACATAAATACTAAGAGCAAAGAGGATCCAAAAAACTTAGTATAGAAGTTTGATGTAGAATAATAAAACAAATCAGGAGCTATCTCGTAAACGAACCCATAGAATTCCGAAGAGCCAAGTAAAGCACCCTCTCTCACACAAAATGCCTGAGAAGAACTAGACCTGAAATAATAGCAAATGTAACCACCCAAATGATCCAAACATTGTTACAGATCTCACCCACACCTCCCAATTATCTTTTTATCTTATAATTACTCAATTTCCAAATTTATTTCTTCCATCTTATGATCATCGTTTGTTTAGAAAGTATAAGAAAGAAAAGACATTATCTCGTATGATCTCTGCTTCAGTTACATATCACCCAGTATATAAGTTCTTGACTTACAAGATAGAACTTTAAAGCAACCAAAATAGAAGTATATTATCTTTCCATCAGCGAACTAAAATATTGCAAGAATAAATGATATGCACAGAAATTCCATAGAAAGTAAAATCCCCAGCTCCTCTTTCTTTCCAGTTAGCCAATTAGATTTCTTACGTCCATGGAACCCTATTTAAAATTCGTTGTGTTCAGATGATAATCATAGCGCTGTTGTTTCCCAACCATGATCTTCAACTTTTTCCCTTGTAAATTTGTCCCGGAATACGGGCCAGGAATATTATGGATCTAGCTTTCACTATGATTAGCTTATATTTTCCAAGTGCTCTCTATCCATGGCTTTGTAATTAAAAATAAACGCACGCCACCTAACTATTAGTAATGCCCTCATTCAGTCTGATATAGTTAGCTCCTCTCGTCACATGTCACTGTTATAACTTCTGAGTCTAAAGAGACTTGATTGGTTTAAAAATAAACCATTCTTTTTGAAGTGAAATCAAGTTTCCATCTAAGGAAGGAGCTCCCAATCTCCTACTCCGACTAGACAAATATGGGTGGTGAGACGTTTGCTAGCCATTATTAAAGAAGGGTAGTTTCCTGGCGATAGGGATTTTGATTATCTTGATGCCGAAGAGGCACCAACCCAGCACGAACAAAACCGGGAAGTCCCTTCTTCATCTAGAAGATAAATATACCTTAGATTTCTGAAGCCTAAATTGCCTTCAGAAATTTGCAGTGAAGAGATGAACAAGTTCAATATATTCTTAAAAAATAATGAAATATGAATCAAAACAAACCAGGAAAAAATGCAATCTAAAATTTACATTGTAGAGCATATAGTTTCTTTGCAAACTTCCTCAAAGTTTGAATCTTCTTTTCGCGTGGAAATTCAACCTCATTAGTGCTAAAATTCACAGACAGATCTAAATCACTTGTTGGGCTAAAGAGATCCATTAAGAAAGAACCAAATTCCACCACAACGGGAGTCACTTTTGAATATCCTGAAAAGAAAAGGATCAAACAACAATCATGATAAGAAAGTGCTCCTTGATATAGGCAGCTTTCACGAGTCTGAAATATTCATGGCGATAAAATAAAGTGCAAATTCACAAAGATCCACAAGTGTCATTATTATATGAACATTATTAGTGAATTAAAACAAGAAGCAAATATGACAAGTGATTTCCTTTCAACAGTTCAGCTTGTGTATGTAAATTCAGCATAATGTATTACCATATATTTCCTTTGCAATTTCATTAAACACTAGGATTAAATCTCTTCGAGATTCATAATCACTCTGTTTTGGGCACCGAATGTCATAAACGTCTTGAAGAATTGGCTCAAGATCAGATACACGTTCCTTTGTCACTATAGGACTGAAATTTCTTCAATTCAAACTTCTCTGCTTTCTTTCGCAAAACTAAAGACATAGCACAAAATAGTAAGATCAGTTATAACTATGGTATGCAAAACATCGACACATTTGTAGCTTGGCACTTAGCTAGGTAAAAAAGCAATTGTATAAATACAAAATTCCAATGAGTCATAACCCTTTGTGAAATCTGTTTACTCGTGAATTTCATTTAGAACAAAAGGAATTTCACATTTTGGGCATGTTTTTACATCTATAAGCTACAACAAGAAACTGTATTTGACAAGTTGCAATTTCCTCAAGTTGCCAATCTAACAAACTGAAAAACTCTCAGACATAACCATGTAGGAGTGCCCACAAAATCGAGATACCCTTCATGGTCTTTATATAAAAAGAGATATATGTTGACCTAAAAGGTAATATTGTGCCCTTTTCTTCGTTAGCACAAATTTTGTCTCTAATTAATAAAGCATAAGTGCTACCTATCTACATTTTACTTTAAGATTAACAATGTTTATTTACTGCTTCAGGAGGATCACCAGCTAGCTAGTCAAAAAGATTGAAATGGAAGTTCATTACTCAACTTGACACATGGAAAAGAGCCATTGCATGGCCAATTGTCGGTATAACTATAGATGCCCGGGATCGCCGACCAAGTCAATGTAATTTGATTTCAGATTTTTTTTATTAAGCTTATTGGTTAAAGTAACGTTGGAACTATCTCTTGTTTCCATAATGACCCAAAACCATTTCTTCTAACGTTTTACTTCCTCTGCTTTTGATTTCAAGCTTGTCAACAGAACAGTAATCCTACAAATCATTCGCGATATTCAAAAATCAACCTTTTTTTATTGCAAGCTTAAACTCATAAACCAGAATTTTTCTACAAAAATCCCCAATTGAATAAGTGAACCTTTTTATAACCATTTTTAAATGTAACTAAGATGTCCTAGCCCCTTATTCATACAAAATAATAAAAAGACATCCAAGCCCACCTTATTCATACAAAATTATGAAAAGATATTCGACCCCCCAAAAAAGATTCATTCCAATCAAATGCTACATAAAACTGAAAAGCCAAATTCTCATTCTGAAACATTGCTGCAGGCATTCTTTGAGATACTACTATTATGAGAGAAAATTCAAAACTCAACGAAATTTCGTGAAAAAAAACTTGAATATTAAAATGACTAATTTATACCAATAAAATTCTTTTCGGTTGCCACATTAAATTCTGCATTGCAAGATGAACAAATAAATATAGAAATTAGCCAAATAAGGAAAAACTCGCCTTGTGTTTCTGCATGTGCATAAACAAAACCCCGTCATCACAAGTTACTATGTAATGGACACACACACACACACACACACACACACACACACACACACAAAATTCACCTTTTGCACGCAACGCCATTTCTCCAGAAATTCTGCAACTTCACTGCACAAATTAATTATATAAATGAAAATGATAACCAATAACTTCACCAGAGATTAATTCTTCTAATTTTTCTTTGGGGTTTTTTCCTGGAGAGTGGAGAAAAAGACAAAGGGGTTGAAATGAATTGTCCAAGGCCACCTTTAGATTTGATTTCTGCAATCAGCAGTAAAATTGACCACTTCGTTCATTGAATTGACCTCGTACGAGTCTTACGTTTTAAGTGCCAGGTGGATTTGGGCCGCATCTTTTATTCTTCGAATGAACCTGAGTAAGAAATTGCAAATCTAAAGTTGGGATAAAAAGGATTTTACTATAAATGTTGGAAAGCAGCCAATAAGTTTTATTTTGTGTTTAATGTCCATATTAGTTTCATCCTCCTCTTTGTTTTGTAGATGCGGTTTTTTTTTCCTTTTTTTTTTTTGGTGCAAAATGAATATTATTTTCCTACCAAGCGCCATCACCAGATGTCAAAGGATTCTTTGCTAATCCAATCATCAACTCATTACTTTAGAAGGACGCCAAGTGGTGAAGTTGAAATCATGTTTCAGAAGGAGTGTCCAGCCAAAAAGTCTCTCTGTTTTTCTACACAGTTTGCATTTTTAAATAGAGAAATTCCTATTTATGGATTTGATGCAAATGGTAGACATGTTTTCAGCTGCAGAAGCAGTTTTGAACAGGTAGTCAGAAAATGCAGTTCATCAAAAACTGATCAAAGTCAGCAAATGATTGAAAGGACTCTACAACAACAAGTTCAAACCATGTTAATCCATCTCCAAGCCTGTAAGCAAAAAATTGAAACCTTTCATGCTGCAATCATGAATCTTTTAGAAAATCGTCTTCCCATAACAGATCAAGAAAGAGAAATAAGAAACCTCAAAACTCAACTTGCTTCCCTTGAAAACAATTCTATGATCCCACCTTCCACTCCATATTATCCAACTTTATATTCTCATTTTTCACAAATTTCAAGACCTATGTATTCGACTGGAGTTTTTGGATCTACAGCTTCATTGTTTACCCTTGAAGAATGGGAAAAGAAGTTAAAACCTCTTCCTCCTCCTACTATAAAGAAAACCACACAGTTACCACCACAAAATCCAAAACCTCTACCTCTACCTCTACCAAATCTAGAAAAAAGACCCCAAATGATGATAAAAAACTCCATCACCTCTTTCTTACAAAAATCTCAAAATCATTTCCCTTCCATGCCTCCTGTCTTAACCATAACAAATGAAACCAGTACTGAACTTGAAGAGTCCTCAGATGATTCTCTTGAGGATCATCCTCCTCTATATATGGCCGACAGACCACAATCAAGTCAACCTGTCGTTGATGAGCTAGAAATAATTGATGAAGAAATTGCTGATACTCATGTTGTGAATAATTACTATTTGCAAAGCAATACTTCCACAACCAAATTCACTTTTGATAATATTCCCCCAAATATGTGGAAAGCAAGATTTCAAAAAATGAAAGCATGTTGTTCAGCAGAATTATAGAAGCCAAATATGACTTATTCTGCGGTCATAAAACTTTCTTGGCAAGAATTACGGGTTTCCTTAAAGACTGGTATGATGCTCTTGGTGAATATCGCCAGATCCAGTACTCAAATTCCCCAACAATTGATGCTTTTATAGAATCATTGTATTGTGAATTTTGTGGGAAAACGGATCATTTGAAAGATGCTGCAAGAGAAGAATTCTTCAAGTTAAAGTGTTGTTCTTACAATCGTAAAGATTTAGACAAACTTTTTTCATAATACGGTCAGGCGATATTATCTTATTGGTGGAATGGATGATACCAACATAAAGCAAACCTACCTGGAATCTATACCACAGCCTCTGGGCCAGGAGACACTTAGAATGATTGAGATAAGCTGGCAAACAAACTCCTTTTATTTGGAAGAGAAAATTTATCATCAGCAAGGAAGTGATTCAACGGTTTATAATCAATCACAAGTCTCATTTTTCCACAAACTTGTTCACCTCTTTTATTGACATAAAAAGCTTGACACGCCCATTGAGAAGTAGTTGGTTCAATGAGACCTTTAGCTTGTAGGGCTTAACTCTTTGGTATCTAGCTGGAGATATTCTGGGCTCATTCCAATATGGCTGGCTTTAGTAGGGTTAATGTCTTCATTTCTTTTGAATGGTAAGGTTATAAGGAAATCTGGGTTTTTCCATAAAGGATGAGTGCATTTATGAGGAAATTTGTGTGAGAATTTGCACAACATTCTCGGATCAATGTTGGTTATAAAGAAATATGTGGTTGGTTGTATGAATGGTAAAAAGTAAGATTTGTATCTAAGGCCATTTGGAAGAGGAATAACACGCTTTGCCCACAACTGCTGAATAATGTCAAAACCAATTACAATATCCTTCCCTAGTAAATATGAACCAAGTAACTTGTGTGAAACACTGCATTATGGGAAAAATTGAATTGTGACCGGCTTGCTGATCAACTCTATTGAAAAATATTCATTAATGGCCGTGTGAAAAATTTGCTGGTGAACGACCTCAACTCCTACCTTGTGATGTGATAAGTAGGGATGGGCAAAACCTAACCGAACCCGATCGAACCGCCCAACCCGACCGGGTTAGGTCGGTTTTTTTGTTGTTTTTACATGGGTTGGGTAGTTTGGCTGTGTGGGTGGGTTGGGTTGGGTCGAGTTGGGTCGGGTTAACACATAAAAACCAAATAAACCCGCCCAACCCGACCCGCGTACTTTAAAAAAAAAATCGGGTTTTTTTCCTTTTTTTTTTTTTAATATTCAACCATGTTATCGGCCTTGTATCTTTTTCTGAATTGTTACTTTACGAGCTTGGTGGATTCTGAATTTTGGCTATTTTCACTCAATTCATCACAGTGATTTGCTCAGATTATAATTTAGAGTGGGTTGGCAAAGTCAAATTGTTTTTACCCATCGACTAAGAAAAGAAAAACAAAATTCACGTG
>CAIGRT010168389.1:0-10626 GCA_903798405.1 Fraxinus platypoda | reverse complement strand
TCGGTAGATCGATTGTGATAGTCAATCAATCATCGTGGTAGTCGGTCAATCATTGTGATAGTCGATCAATCATCGGGCAATCAGTACCATTGTGACAATCGATCGACCATCTTGGTAATCAACATGTCGTCTCCATTTGCTAGACCATCGTGTCCACCACTTATACCCCTAACATTCATCGTGGTAGTCAGTTCACCATCGTGGTAATCGATAGGTCGTCTCTACTTGCTAGCCATCATGTTCACCACTTGCATACCTAGCCCTTTACCTTTTTTTGATAGTTATCCTTAAGAGGTAGCATCTCCATCCTCCACTCTCATTTTTTTGATGAAATTTCTTTCATTTTTAGTCACATTCCATCTCTATGTATAAAGCATTATTGTCCTCTTCCTCTAGCCAAGAAATCTTAAATTCATCTCCTTGCACATCAAATGGGGTGTGAGAGTGAGAGTGAAAATGAGAGAGGAGGGGATTCGACGGGTCCATCTTTCGATGGGTTGGTCGATAGTCCGCGGCTTAGTAGATCGACCAGCAAGCACGCTGGTCCATCGACTAGCCATCCACCTGAGGTCAATTTGATAATGCGACATATTTCAACGATTTCCATAATTTTGTTCCATGTTCGTTCAAAATTCACATATGTTCTTCTAAATTCCCAAAACTTTGAAATTGAGCAGGATTCGATGGGTAGAGTAGTCCTTGACATTCCAAAGAGACCTAGGTCTCATAATTTTTCAAATTGAGTCAACAAATTAATAGATATACTCGTGTTGATGATTATGTATATAAAGCCCCTAAATCCAAATAAGAGCTTCCTGGGTCTAATCCTCGCGATATTGCTATGTATAAAGATTGTATGGATGGGGGTTTGAGATTTTTTTCTCCTTCCTTTCTTTTGTTCGACTGCTTAGTGGTCGACTAAGCGTTGATCGCTATGCGATCAATATGCCATACCTTGATCGCATTGACGATCGACATACTATGTGTCGATCGCATTGGCAATCGACTGTCGTTGATGAGTTGCCAATATGTGGTCAACTATTTAGTGATTGCATAACAATCGAAGGCATTAGCTTTGTCTGTCATTGTCATTGCTTGCTAATCAATAGTTTGCGCAACTTCAAATTTGTTTAGAGAATTTTAGTTTTGCTATTTCAATTGGCGAATCTTGAGCTTTTAGCCAATTTTTTGGTTTTCTTGTTCACCACCAAGTCCTTTGGACGATTTTGATGTATTGAGGGTGTGATCTAATGATTTTCAGTCTTAACGATTTTTTTGTTTTGTAAGACCACCACTAAGACCGTAGAACGATTTTGAGCTTATAACTAATTTTTTTTTTTATTTTTAAAGTTCACCAATGGAATCGTACAACGATTTTTAGCATATAACCATTTTTTTTTGTTTTCTTCCTCACCATCTGGCCCATTGGGAGATTTTGACTTGCTAAACACAGTTCTAGTGATTTTGAGTCTTAACCAATTTTTTGATTTTGAAATCTCATCACTATTATCATAGAGCGATTTTGAGTTTATAACCAATTTTTTTATTTTCTTGCTCACCGTCAAACCTTCCAAGGGCAAGTTCTTATGCGTTACTCACCCGTCCACCACTAGAAACACCACTTCACATCCGACTTGCATGTGTTAAGCATGCCCCCTAGGATGATTTGTTGTATTGAGTGCGTGGTTTAGTGATTTTGAAAACTCACAACTAGGACCATAGATCGATTTTGAGCTTATAACCAATTTTTTGGTTTTCTTACTCACTGCCTATCCCCCCTTGGGCGATTTTGATGTGTTGAGGTTTTCACCGTGTCCAGTTGTTAACGTTCACTCACTAGGCAGTTTTCAACTATGAATTTAGGGGTCAACTTTCTCCTACTGAGTGGTTAAAAAGATCAATGATAATTTTCAGGCAGTTTTCAATAGATGAAAAGGACATATGGGGCGGTTGGGAGTCATGGTGGTTGGTCGAGCTTACTAGTGGTCAGTCGATCATCGTGGCAGTCAATTGATTATATTGATAGTCGATCGACCGTCGGGTTGTCGGTCAACTATCGTGGTAGTCAGTGGTCATCTTTGCTTGCTAGACCATCTTGTCCACCACTTATGCCATCTACCATTCATCGTGGTAGTCTGTAGGTCGTCTACGCTTGCTAGGCCATCATGTCCACCACTTAAACCACCTAGCATCATAAATTTAGCCATGTCAACACCCCCCATTTTCTACATAAGCCTAAGTTATTTGACATTCACGACAATGGCCTTTTGATGATTAAAAGACAAAAATACCCTTAAGTATGTTATAAAATTACAAAAATATGATTTTGTTTAAAAGATAATAATACCCTTTAAGTAACAAAGTAAAAATCAACTATTTCCCATTTAAAATTTCAAAATCAAGTCACTTGCTTAATCAGTTTACTCCAACACATATAAAAATTCTTTCATTTTTCATCTGCTTCAACATTAAAATCTAATAAATTTATCAAACGCTCAACAAGAAAATATCATTTACATCCATCACTTCGAATCAATAAGTATATTTACATATACTTAATTTTGTTTTCGTTAAATCTTATTTCGACATAGGCAGATAAATTTTTATATTTCTTAAATATATCTATAATTGTTTTAAGCAAGGACGAGAAAAAATTCATATGCATATATATTCTTTCAAACGGATTCATGGTCATCATTAAAAAGGCCGACCCAGCCGTCTGGGCACAAAGAACAGCCGATCCAATAGTCTAGGCCAACTGTTATCATATGGCTCAGCCCAGACAAACGGCCCATCCGCTGGGTTGACTATTAACAGCATGCCCAGACCTTTTTTTTTTTTTACCTTTATTATCTATTTTTTTTAAAAAAATCTATTTTGTAATGCAGTTATGAGGTCAGCTGCAGTCTCATTTGTTACTTTAATGAATTTGAAATGAATGAAAATTATGAAATGTACCCGATTTATAGAACAAGCTCAACGTCGATCCTTCTCAGTACGATATGGAATTGGGATTTCAATTCAACGAGCACACACTCATTTCAATTCCACCTGTAAAAGTTACTTCTAAAGCTTAAATGAAGGTCCTAATTGAATTGAACTAAAATTGAACAACTCCTATTTGCGTAACTTTAGTTAAGAAGAAAGTCTGCGGAAGTGAACGCGAAGATTCCGATGGAGAAGATTGTAATGTGAATTATTTTTGAGACATAGTGGAGATAGGTCGTAAGGATGATGTGGTTATTCCCGAAATAGTTGTTCCTTACCATGTTCTCACTGTCACGTACAAAATTCCCTCAATAGTTCAAGACAACGAGAATGAAAACGAATTTACAAATGAGAATTTGATTATTTTATCCCATCGGAGACATGAGTGGGGTGAGAACTCGTAGGCTGGACTAATTACACTGTCCTCTAATTGTTTATGTATGGTTCTGATGATGAAAATTTGCACCTAGAGCAACTGTTTGAAACGAAGATACACTTGCAGGAAGATGTGCACCAGATTGCATTGAAACACAACTTTGAATTTAAAGTGAAGAAATCAAACAANTTGAAACACAACTTTGAATTTAAAGTGAAGAAATCAAACAAGTCGACGTACACAATTATCCGCACTGACGATAGTTTCCAATGACGTTTACGAGCGAAAACGAAGGACACGAATGAGTTCTTTATAGTTTCCAAGTATACATGGGAACATACTTGCGAAGTGGGTAATTGTTGAAATGATCATAGGCAAGCCCGAGCAAAGTTTATTGGTCGACAAAAAATGCACAAGTTTCAGGACCCACGGACAATCTACAGACTTTCAGACAGTATTAACGATATCTGTCAAGAGTACGGGGTGGTCATGAGCTACCAGAAGCCTTGGAAGGCCAAAAAATGAGTGTTGGAGAATTTAATGAGTTCAACTGATAAGAGTTATGCTAAATTGGTTAGGTATTTTTTTATTGAGATAAAGGGTAAAAATCGATTCAAGTATTTCTTCATGGATTTTGGACATGCATTTGGGGATTTCTAATCAAACAAGTCGACGTACACAATTATCCGCACTGACGATAGTTTCCAATGACGTTTACGAGCGAAAACGATGGACACGAATGAGTTCTTTATAGTTTCCAAGTATACATGGGAACATACTTGCGAAGTGGGTAATTGTTGAAATGATCATAGGCAAGCCCGGGCAAAGTTTATTGGTTGACAAAAAATGCACAAGTTTCAGGACCCATGGACAATCTACAGACTTTCAGACAGTATTAACGATATCTGTCAAGAGTACGGGGTGGTCATGAGCTACCAGAAGCCTTGGAAGGCCAAAAAATGAGTGTTAGAGAATTTAATGAGTTCAACTGATAAGAGTTATGCTAAATTGGTTAGGTATTTTTTTATTGAGATAAAGGGTAAAAATCGATTCAAGTATTTCTTCATGGCAAAACCTGTACGTAAACCCCTAAAGGAAATGTGATGCGACCCCTAAAAACTAGATACAAAGGCAGTTGATTATTGCCACATGTCAAGATGCTAACATCCAAATTTACCCTCTTACATTAGACATAGTCAATAACAAGAATGGTCTATCGATGCGTTGGTTCTTAACAAAGTTGAGGGAAGTAATTGGGGACGTCGATAACCTTGCCTTTGTAACTGATCGGGGGCAATCTATAATAAATGGTATCGCTAAAGTTTTTCCCAAGGCACATCATAGATATTGCATGTACCATATAAAAGACAACCTGAAAACTAAGTATCAAGGCAGTGGCATCATTGAATTGTTTAGGAGAGCTACAGAAGCTTACGATTTTGAAGAGTGTAATAAATTAATGGTCGAAATAGAAAGTAAATCACATTTTGTATGAGAGTTATCTAACAAATATAGGGATTGAATAATGGGTACGGTCACATTTTTCAGGACATCGATACAACATGATAACATCAAACAATGTGGAGTCGATCAATGCATTATTCAAGAATGATCGAGAATTACAAATTCTCGCATTGATTGAGTACATTCATAACAAGCTACAACAGTGGTTTCATGATCGACATGCTGAATCACAGAGTTGCACAAGTGTGCTAATCTCGGCTCAGGAAGATAAACACTTCAAGACTCTAAAGGTGGCTAGAAGGGGACGTGTAGAACCACTAGATCAGTTGCATTTCTTTGTGAGGTGGATGTAATATCGCATATATTATGTACTTGATTGATAATACCTGCATTTGTAGATGATTTCAGTTGAAGAGTTTTCCATGTGAGAATGCAGTCGCAATGGCTATACATAGAGGATTTGCACCGAACACCTTATGATCTCTTTATTACACGACTAATTTTTGAAGAGCAGCGTATGCTGAGACTATATTTCCTCTACCAAATGAAGTCGAGTGGGAAGTTCCTGGCCATATTCTCCCACTTAATACTTTGTTGCCACCTGAAGTCGAATTGCGTGCTCCAGGATGTAGACGTACGTCTAGAATACCATCTACCGAAGAGTTTTTCAGACCGACTAGGTACGACAGTTGCAACACAACAGGAAATACTCGCCAATTTTGTACAAGCCAAATTCTCCTACATAACAATTTGATGAATGTGTAATCTCTATCGTATTTATAGTAATTTGTTTGTTACATAATTATTGTTGTCGTTAAATATTATATTACTTAAATTGCAACTTTCTAATAGTTGATTCCGTATTTAAAACAGTGATCAAAGATATAGGCCCAATTGGATACGAACTGGAAGTTTAAAAATTGAACGAAAGATCAAATAGGCTCAATTGGATGCAATTAGAACATAAAACAGTGATCAAAGACCAAAATTCATCCAGAGAGTCGACCCTGGATGACATGTCTCGGACCGCTTTCTTCCACCATTTCACAATCGAATAATCTTCCATTTGATGTTTAAATATTCAATTGCTTCCAATTACTCCTATTTAATTTTCAATCACCGTTTTATGTTCCAAATCAAGTATTAGAAAGTTGCAATTAGGTCCCCATACTTTGTTTCTAGCCATTTCACAAATCAAATAATCTGCCGTTCAATTTTTAAACTTGCTATTGCTTCCAATTGCTCATATTTAATCTTCGATCATCGTTTTATATTCTGAATCAACTATTAAAAAGTTCCAATTAGGTCCCTATAGTTTTTTCCCGCCATTTCACAATCAAATAATTTTTCGTTCAATTTTTAAACTTGTAATTGCTTCCAATTGCTCATATTTAATCTTCGATCACTATTTTATGTTCCGAATCAACTATTAAAAAGTTACAATTAGGTCCCCATACTTTGTTTCCCGCCATTTCACAATCGAATAATCTTCGATTCAATTTTCAAACTTGCAATTATTTATACATTTAAATATACTCAAAACTAGATCTACAATTGCATTAAAACACGAGTCACAATTAAACAATATTTATATTTTTAATAAAATAACATACAATGTATTACGAATCACAATTGTATTCATACAAATCACACGCTAACTTCAACCTCCATCTATCTATCCATCCAAGATTGGTTGATTGTATCAACCTTGCGTCCAATACTAAAAAATCTATATTCTTGATTGTGAATATGACACAATCACCCCTGCAAGTAAATAATAATTTGTTAGTTCGATAACATATAGCTAATTTCCATCAACAGTATGTCCGACACTCAAAAATTCAATGTATTTTATTACAAACATATCACAATCGCCCCTGCAATTGAATAATAACGTGGTAGTTCGGGACCGGGTAGCTAAAAACTAAGTTTTCAAATTTAAAAAATTATAAATACTTACGATATGGCTTGTCCGCCATCATTCGTCCCGCACAACGAATAGTGTCATGCACTCAAATCATTCCCTATCTAGCTATCATGGGAACGATCAAAGCCACCAGCTACAATATTTGCTCCAATTGACCCTGTGTCAGATAGCTATGATCGGAGTCGTATACCTATATAGTAGAATCAACGAATACGAACTCAACTGCAAAGCAATATGAGCTCGCGATTACTGGAATGTACACATGCGTATAATTTGTTCATGGCTTTCCATTGCTCGGCTCCGCCCTATGACCCACTTGAGCATGTACTCAGACATCACATACCCATTCCTTTGGAATAAGAGAGTGCTATGCTTAATGTCAATGGCACGTACAAACCGGGCCAGGATGAATTAACAAAAATGTTAAATGATCTTGGGTGTCTCTGAGCTCAATCACGCAACATTTTCATAGCCATGTTGATATGTTACAACATGAAACACCAATAAGAAAATAGAGTCGTTTAATAAAATTAAAAACCAATTATGTAAAGATAATAACAACAACGAAAGTATTCTTACATCGTAGGCGAGCCAAGCTGAATTCATCTTTATATCTTCAAACCACTTTCTAGCATTCGGTATTGTCTTCTCTCCTATCTTGTAGCAATCTCTGAAGAAGGAAAAAAATGTTACAAAGAGCACAGATGAGTTAGTGTACTTTAGCAAATTGTAAATGGTTCAGTTTTTTAAAAAGTTATTTTCCTTTTAATAAATGAGTTTGGCAGAGAGTGATTATAAAGAAGAGAGCCAGTGACTATGCAGGTTTTATCATGGTCTTAGCTTTATTTTTCTTATTAATTAGCTTTATCATGGTTTTACCATGATAAAACCTGCATAGTCACTGGCTCTCTTCTTTATGATCACTCTATCCTAAACTCATTTATTAAGGGATTTGAACCATTAATCGAACTTTTTAGCCTAACATGGTCGACCTCACGAAAGAGATTGGGGAACGTCCTGTCCACAAACGTCCTTCTCTTCGCCCCAATCGTGAAAGGAGAAATAATGTACTGTGATAACAATCTTAGACACTTATCGACCACCACCTATAGCACATCAATAGCACACTTCGTACCCGTCGTCACATCCAACTAAAAAATGACATCTTCCGTCATGTTGGTCTCTCCTCTTCCGTACCCCTTCCGGTATTCCCTTCATCACATTCTCTACCACCTCGATAGTTACTGGCTCTGTCACCATCGATGCCACCCCTTGCATCCCGAGGAACGACACCCCCTCTAACACTGGGACGTCTCCATCCACAAATGCTAAAAATGACTCGAATGCAACATTCGATGGCCAGACGAATCATCATACCCTATGTGACCCTCTTCTCCAGTACCTCCATCACTCATTCTGTCTCAAGGATTACCGTCCTTCCATCACTAGCACCGCCTGTCCCTCCGTCATCCCTTCGCCAGCCTGCTAATAACTTCGTAGCGCTGTGACCTCATTATGAAAGTAGCGTTCTGACATCATGTCATAACTCTGCTACTTCGCCTATCATCTCCCATCATAACGTCCCTATCTCCTTTCGTAGCGCTCATACCTCCTCTTTGATAACTCTAGTCAGACATACAAACATATTATTAAAATAATAACTTCGACTAGGTACAAGAGATCAACGGGGAAATCATCTGGATGCGGGAGAATAAGATCTCCTCGACGAAAGTGATCTCATGGATGGAGGTGATCTCCTTAGTGGAGGTGATCATCGATCCACTGGACGACGCTCATACATAAATAAGAAGATTTCAAATTAATAACTTAATTAAAATATTACAATACAAAACGATAATCAACAAATCATATTCAATTAACATACCCTATCTCGATCCTGGATGGACCTAGGTGTCGGATCATTTTGAGTTGGTAGAATAAATAATTCATGCACATAACTTTGACACTCATCCTCCATCGACGCTGTCAACTAGAGTCAACTCGATGAGGACTTTAAATTGACATATTGACATTTCAACGAGTTAATGATCATGTATTGAGATTCTAAAAGAATAGACAATATAAATCCCAAAGTTATAATACTCACCCCAAGCTCATTGAGAAGAGCTGATAATTGTTTGTCACTTACCTTATCATGTGCTCGCCAAGGATGCATCTAAGGACAATGTGTCTCGCTTCTCCTCGTCCACCTGCCACCAAGTGGGGACAACCTTATATACTCATATTTGCAACAATTACAATTATTATATATAAATTTCAAAAAAATTAACATTCATTATGTTAATCATTTACCTGTAATGCTAACAGCAAGCCATATGCATCTTACTTACACTCGAGCAGTCAAGCTTATCTACCTTCGACATCGAATGTCCCGTCCTGAAGATATGTAGTGTATCCTCATAACATCTTTGCCCCCATGGATAGTTATTGAAGGCATCAATATTATCAACAACTTTTAAATGAAAGATGTCAACGATCTCTTTTTGTGTCGACGCCTCAATATGCTCTCAAGGATAAGTACCAAGGCCAACTTCAATTTGTCCAACCTATGGTCGCATGCCCTGAATGTATCATCTAATTGTGGCAGAATTACAGTTGTTTGTCATGGAAAATATTCCTTCAATAGCCTTTTATTTCTCGAAATATGAGCCATCGCTGCTTATTCGCCCGTACACTTCAGTCTAATAATGAGGACAAAATCAAATAAAGAAAATCTAGTTTCCTAGCCATACCCTAGATCAAAGTGGAGTGAATCGCTATTAAGTGGCTTAAAGAGTCGACATAGCAATGCATCAAAGAGCTGACCTGAAAATTGTATGTCTTTCAATGGATAGAGGGTCCATTGGCAGGAATGACGTAACATATCTACGTGATCATCATCAAGTAACTACAATATTGTCGTAAAGCTACCAAAGTTACAGTTCGAAGTAACTTTCCTGAGAATTTGTTTCATCGTGGCGTCGAGATGGTAATCTAGCCTACAAAATTTCAAATGTTGAAATCTTGCACAAGAGATAATGAAATAAAGCACATTATCAAAAAATTAAACCAACCGAATTGTATACTACTATACACAACAATTAATAGATAATGGAATAAATGAAATGAAAGTAAATAAAAATTAAACAAAAAAAATTAACAAACAAAAAAAATTTAATTTAAAAAAAACAAGGAAAAAAATTTATGATTTTCAAAATTGCAAAGACAATTATTAAACAGTAATTACAATTATAAAACATAGAAATGAAATTAAAATAAACGATAAAAATAAATTAAAAAGGGAAAGTATAAAAAAATCAACAAAATTAAAATTCTAGAAAAAAATAAATTTCAAAAGACATTTATTAAACTATATTTAATATTATAAAAAAATAAAACTAAATAGATAAAATCAAATTAAATTTTAAAAAAAAATTATAAAAAAAATTATACCATTAAAAAAAGAAAATGAAAAGACGAATAATTAAAAATTATACATTTTAAATTAGAAAAAAAAGAACAAAAATAAAGAAATAAGAAATAAATTAAAAATGATTTAAAGAAGAAAATTAAATAAAAAAAACAAGAAATCATAAAAAAGCAAAAAAAAAAAAAAAAAGAAAAAAAAATTGAAGAAAAAAAAATGTGACTGGGCTATCTGGAAGGCCCATGATTGGGCATCCCGCTATTTCGCGCAGACGGCTATGCAAATGGCGGAGATCGCCATTTTCGATGATTCCCGTCCTAAAAATCATAAATCTAATTAAATATTAAGCCTAATACACATTAACTATAAGACCATATTTGATTGCACTTCAATTCCATGGAAGATGGAAATTAAATTCAATTTTCCACATTTTTGCATGTTTGA
>CAIGRT010168349.1:0-14764 GCA_903798405.1 Fraxinus platypoda | reverse complement strand
TGACATAAATTTTTTTCGAAATTTTACATCCGAAAAAGTCATATCTCATGTAAATTTTTGGATGCAAAATTACATGGGGTATGATTTTTTTGGACGCAAATTTTGGATTGTAAAATTTGTCCCAACTTCTTTGCAAGTTCGATTTTGTTCGCCTAACTTTAAATTTCTGCATCCGCCCCTGATCACCGTCAATGAATTCCGCTAAATTAATTAACGTGGTATCCAATAATTTTGTACCTTTTAATATTTCGAGTTGAAAATTCACCTCATATATATATGGTAATCATGTCGTTGCTATATTATCCAATGAAGTTGAATAATGCTATTTGTCATCAGTCACGACACTTATGTGACAATACAATGACATGTTCAATTATATACAGGGAAATGAAACTTATGTTAATGGACCCATCATTCAATGTTATATAAACAAGATATTAAAATTATTTAAACAAGATATTAAAATTCTAATGCAACTGTAAATTGGTTTAAAAATTATGTCACATAAGTAAAAATAGACGATATTTAAAAATATTACTCTACAATGCATGTTGACTGAGACTGCCTCAAGCTAATGTGGTAGAGAAAATATAAACATTGTTAAATCTGTGAATATTTAAACTTCTCATGTTTCTTTAGTCTCTCATATTTGTTATTTTTTCTCGCTCTTACTACATATATTCGAGTTATATATGAAATCCATTGGATTGGTAGTCTATTCAATAGGCATCAATGCCATGTGAAATAGAAGTCTCTCTATTTGTCTACCACGTAGAATGCAACCTTAAAAACAATTGGATGCTGCCCCCGAGGCATAGCTTAGTGGTGTAAGGACATGAGTGAGGTAGTTTCAGCTGAGCTGGCAATCGCAGTGTTAGGGTTCGATTCCCACTTCTTACAAGGTATGAAATTAGACTCTTTGTGGGCGCCATTGCAACTCTTGTACCCTGGCCTGTTGAGACATATCCCAAGATTTACCCCCTCCACAATGCTCTAGGGGCGGGGCGGTGGGGAACCCTCAAGGTTGGGGTTCAACCTTTAAAAACAATTGGATGCTTCGACTGCACGAGCCTATCCTATCTTTCTAAGGTAGGCATGAGCACGATTTTACTACATTGTACTTGTATGCTAAAAAAAGTTCAAAATAACGTCATGTCATTATGACTACTATGGCCCATCAACACATTTAACGAAGGCGGAAAAATTTGTAAATTCCAACAAGAAAGATGTAACGATCGAAACATGTACATAGACTTTCATTTAAGACGAAACATATCTCATGCTTTAATATTGTATCTTTATAATTATAATTATTGCGGCAAATCATTGACCTCGTTCATTTCCGAGGTAAGAGTCACGGACAAAGTACGGTTAATAAGTTAAAAGAAAATAAAAATGATGTCATCTCATTTTGTTTGTTATGTTCTCGATCGAAAAATTTCTAGGCGCAGATTACATTTTCATGTACTTTCTTGGTAAATTATATACAAACGGTAGCAAAAACAAGTGTGTCGTAATTATAGTATCAATTTTGAATGAAGAGATTTCCCTTTAAGTGCACATAAATATTTTGAATTAATCTTTTTCTTGCTAATTAGGAATGACAATGGGGATTGTGGATGCATTTATCCTTTTAAGATTTTACCCAAGAAATCCAACAGTGGTGGTATTATTGTCATTATATTATATTATTNTATTTTGAATTAATCTTTTTCTTGCTAATTAGGAATGACAATGGGGATTGTGGATGCATTTATCCTTTTAAGATTTTACCCAAGAAATCCAACAGTGGTGGTATTATTGTCATTATATTATATTATTAAGAAGAATGAGATGTGAAATTAAAGATTGGTTTTGACAGTGGATTACATTTAGAGTCTGTTTGGTACAGATTCTCATTTTCTACAGTAAATCAATTCTCATTTTCAACCACACATTTTTCAATAAAATAATATTTTCCATCACATCAATATTTTTTTCTTCTTTTTCAACCACACATTTCCCATCATATCACTATTCAAAAATCAATTCTTCCCCAAAAAATCCCTACCAAACACACTCTTAATTACGGAATCATCTTTTTGGGATTTGATTTACAAAATTTGTGTTTTGTAATAGTGTATTCTTTTATAGACATGGTAAGTAAATAATTATCCTTCCCCTATATATTTCCTCCTCCTCCAAGCCAATTCACTCACAAGTCACTACATCCCCTCTCTCTTTTTCTCACATACATATTCAGATATTCTAATTTTTCTCTCTATCTATAGATGAAGAAAGAGGTTGGAGGATGAAAGAAAGGTGAGTTAGGATATGCCTAGCTCCTTGTATGCCCCACGACGAAATCACTCACGATGATGGAGTGGCTGAGTCGGGTGGCGTACCAGGAGTCAAGCATACCAAAATCCATCCACCCTTCCGTATCCTTTGACCTTTTTTCTCTTAATGGTATGTCATGCATGTTATCTGGTATATTCTTTTGATTCAAAGGTTTGTATCTCACATTATGTGAAGGTAAGTTCGTATGTCCCCCTGACAGATTTGGATTCATTGAAAAAAGGAAAAACCTAGTAGTGTATATAAAATAAATATTAATTTACCTTATTCAGTCTTAATTACGTTTCACAAGTTGGTGTTAATAGTGACAGGGAAGCCACCTTTGGTCTTGCAAGCATCAGGGATTTTGCTCAAGAACTCGCCTTGACTCCGGTGAAGTTCTTAACGACGGCCTTGAGGCACCGGCAAATGCCCTTTTTGTCATCAACAGATTTGGCGCTCTATGAAAGCTGTTGCAGCCAGCTGCAGTATGGAGCTGACGGCTTTGCATCTTTCCCGGTGGTGACTAGTGCACGGTGTTTATATAGAGAGTTTTTGGGTATTTTGACATTGGAGTGTGTGGAGTTTTAAGTTTTTCGATTGCATAAGTTGGATTGAATATTTTGCAAGTGGTCTCATTCGGTTGAGAAGGATGTTTTGTCTAATGTATGCATTCAAGAAACTGTGTTATTCTAATTTACCAATTGTGCCATTCCAACTCTTGTAATTAGCATAAAAACTTCTAAAACTAGATGAATTTTAATATTTGTATGACAAATTATGTTATACTATTTTATTTTTTTTGATATGGTGTTTTCAAATAACGTTTCATATTGTGACACGATTCTTGTTTTCAATTTTATATAATCTAAGAGCAAAAAATAGACTTGCAACACAAAATTAATTGAACAACGAAAATGGTGTTTTCATCACCGCCAATAAATCCCACTAATAATTTTATACCTTTTAATGTTTCGAGTTGAAAATTACCCTCATAATTTTTTTTTTTTTTTAATGAATAATGCTATTCAAGTAGAATCTAGATGAACTTCAATCTATGTGGTAACGATGTCATTGTTATATTATCCAATGAAGTTGAATAATGCAATTTGTGGACGATCATCAATTATATGACGATACAATGACACGTTCAATTAAATATAGGGATATATAACTTATGTTATTGGACCTAATAATTCAAAGTCATCTAAACAAGATATTAAAATTGTAATACAACTGTGAATTGTTTTAAAAATTATGTCTCATAAGTAAAAAATAGATGATATTTAAAAACATTCCTCTCCAATTCATGTTGACTAAGACTACATCAAGCTACCGTGGCAGAGAAAATATAAACAAAATTTAAACTTCTAGGCGCGGTTTACACTTTCATGTACTTTCTTGGCAAAAACGAGCGTCTCAGTATAGTATCAATATTGAACGAAGAGATTTCCCTTTAAATGCACATAAATATTTTTTGGCTAATTAGGAATGACAGTGGGGATTGTGGATGCGACAGTGGTGGGATTATTGTCATTATATTATATTATTAAGAAGAATGAGATGTGAAATTAAAGATTGGATTGACTGTGGATTACGTTTAATTATGGAATCATCTTTTTGGGATTTCATTTACAAAATTTGTGTGTATTCTTTTATATACATGGTAAGTAAATAATTATCCATCCCCTATATATTTCATCCTCCTCCAAGCCAATTCACTCACAAGTCACTACATTCTCTATCTCTAGACGGAGAAAGAGGTGGGAGGATGAAGGAAAGGTGAGTTAGGATATGCCTGGCTCCCTGTATGCCCCACGACGAAATCACTCACGATGATGGAGTGGCTGAGTCGGGTGGCATACCAGGAGCCAAGCATACCAAAATCCATCCACCATTCCATCTCCTTCAACCATTTTTTATGGTCATGCACGTATTTTCATATATTATTTTGCATCAAAAATTTGTATATTACACTGTTGTTTTGATGAATTCTTAGTAATGATGGGACGAGATCTCATCATATGCCTTCTTGTTATGTTTAGCAAAGCTTGATCATTATGTTTGTATTATGCGTTCAAGTTCTCAAATATCTAGGCTTTGAGAGCAGGGGCGGACCCATCACCCACTGCTGCCCGTGCTGGATCCGTCGGGAACTTTTAAATGAATAGTAAACCTCAAACCCTATCTTTTAAGAGAGTAGGGATTTACCTAGAGCTTGTAGGAAATCTCTACTTAAAAGTTCCTTCTTTTTGCTGGGATATTTCTACAAATGCACTATTTTTAAATAAGAATTAGAAAGTATTACGGACTTAGGGGCGGACCCAGCACCCGGCGAGCCCCCGCGGCCTCCCGTGCTGGATCCCCCGTGAACTTTTTTTTTTTTTTTTTTTACAATAGATAAATTTTTTAGCTTATATAAGCTTACAATTCATATATTTTTAGTTCTCCAATTTTTACCAAAATTAATGGCAATAGGGAGGGGGGAGTTAAACCCGTGACTATCCTTAAAGATTATTGAAATCCTTATCATTAGGGCACTTGTTGAGTTTGATATTGTTGTTAACAATAGTTTTAATGCAATTGTAAAAANATTGTTAACATAATAATATATATTAAGTTTTAATAATTTTAATGCAATTGTAAAAATTCGAACTCGAGCTCTTCCTTTAAATTATAACTTGGCCACAATGTCATTTGGTGCGTATTTTTAACTTGTATAAAAAATTATATATGTTCAATTTGAACAAAATAATTTCTATATTTAAATTTTAGGCTTTGATTCCCATTTTTTTTCAAAATACATTTTTCTCTCTTCTTTTCAACCACACAATTTTCAATAAAATAATATTACACGTAAATTCAAAACTTTTCTTTATTTTTAAACACTCATTTTCCAGCAAATCACTATTCTAAAATGCATTTTTTTTTACAAAAATAGGCATCAAATGTGCTCTTAACATTTTATTGCCATCGACGGCTAACGGTCGTCCATGCTGACTTAAAACCCTGGATCCGCCCCTATTTGAGAGACGTGATTGATAAAGCAGAACGGTATCAAACGCACGACTGGAAGTGGAACTAATCGGTTCGATCTGTGTCCAAGCTATGTTTAGGCTGTATAAGAGGATGATTCACCAGTTGGGTCAAGAAAGATAACTCTTTGTCGTGGGGATTCTAGCACGACAATGTAGTGGCATTATTTTCTGCACCTCGAAATTTTCCTAGAATGCGAGGCAATCGGAAAATAAAGAAATGCTAGAAAGGACCGATGAGTATTATTTGATTCCAATTTGATTCTTTTATATGGTATAAACAATGACAGCCCAGAGATAAAAGAATCGCGATGAGGAAGAAGAAGAAAAAGAAAAAGGGCAGCTCCTACATTGAGGATTTTTTGATATGTTGAAGTGAAAAAGAAATGAGATGTACCGTCATTTTATTATGTTAAATTAAATTTGACGATGATGAATATATTTACTATCGAGTTTGGGAGTGAATAAAGTTTAGCTACTCATAAACCGTTGTTCACAACATTCTAACGAACAGGATCAATTCAACTAGTGATTGATATATTAATTTTCTCACATATGGATGTGTAAGTCTAAACCATCGAATCTCGATATAGCGCAAATCAGTTTATGTCGTGGACAGGTTTGACTTTATAGGTAGGCCATGCTGACCCAGGCAAGCTTTTTTTATTTAAAATAATCAATAAAAAAGCTAAAATAAAATAAGAAGGATGTGTATAACTGTTTCAAGAATGGGAAAAAATCCCTTCCCGCCAAGCCTAACTGCCTAGAGAGAGACACGCTCTTTCTATCTCTCGCTATCAATTCCAAGAAACCATAGTTTTTAAAGAAATTCAGTTGCAATTTCACCTTCTTCATCCCAAGAAATAATCTTTTCAGGCAAAACCCTTCTGGAATTTTACTTCACAATTTCAAGAAATCCTTTTTATTAACAAGAATCGAATGGAAGATACCCCAAAACTTCAAACCCATATAGAAATCAAGCCCATTCAGCTCCAAAACCCAAGAACCTCAGTTGAACTCACTGCAGAAGAACTTCTCAAAGAACAGAAGCTACCCTTCCCATTCTTCAGGCCATTATCTCAGAGAAAGGAGAATACATGGGTCATTTCTGTTTTTGTGATTCTTCACTTGTTAGCTTTTACTGCCACAATGATTATCAATGACTGTTGGAGCAATTCCCATGGACAGTGTGCGCTCAAATCCCTGGGGAGATTCTCCTTTCAGCCTCTCTCTGAGAACCCGCTGCTTGGTCCCTCTGCCTCTGCGTAAATCATTTTCTGCTTTTTCTTGGATATGGATTTTGGTTTTCTTGAATCAATATGTTATCAGAGTGTTAATTTTGAGTTTCTTGAATCTATATGTTAATTATGAGTTTCTTGAATAAATCTACTTTGAGTTTTCCTAATCAACTTGTTATTAATGGACTAGTTCAGGTTTATATATCAATTTGTTATTGATTGGACAACTTCGATCTTTTAAATGGGTTGATTATTATGTTTTCACCCTCTGTTAACATGCATGTCGTTTTAATTTAACAAATTGTGAGAATGTCGTTATCTGTGTTTGGGCAAGGAAAACAAGTACAATTGTGTGTATATTTTTTATTATATGAAAAGAAAGGACGATTTTGTTTATTTCTTTATTTTTACTAAGGATTTCTTTCGGCAATTTGGGTATTTTCGGGTAAACTGCTGAATCTAGAAGTTTTGTCTAGTATTTTCTTTTCTTAGTTTCTATTGACAAGGATTTGTAGAATATTTATTATTTCTCAAGAAAAAGTTCATGGACGTTTTCAATACCTATTATAATCAATTGATTGCTATGAGGAACAAGTTATTATCCATGAATTTTGAATATGATGAAGTAGTTGAACCTCTCCAGTTGAATTTGAACTGCTGGTTGGTTGATTAGTTATAGTGAATTTTACTCCTATGATGCTAAGGATTTTGACATAAAACTGTTTTATTTGGAAATCGTGAGTAGTGTTTTTCTCGATTAACAGAATTATAATTGCTTGGCTAACAACAGGAGTCTTAGATCTTAATGAAGCTTTGTGGTTCACATTTTGGTCTGAATGCTAAAACTAGTTTCATCTGGACGATGCTTTTGGACTTCTACCACTGTAACTTCAACTTTTCCTTCAAAACCTACTTTGATTTTACATTCAAAAGTGATCGGCATCCCTTTATCTGTATCCCCAACAGAATTTTGCATAATCCCATTTTTTCCTTCTATTTGTCTGATCTGTTATAGTTGAAGAACTGGAAAACTCTCAGCTTCTTGCTGCTTCTTCAAGTAAAAAGTACATAATTTACTTACAAGAACTATATGTGTCTCAGATGTAAATAATTTTGTTCAGCTGAATTTCCACTTGCTAAATACAACTAGGCTTGGGAGTCCTAATTTAAGATGAATAAATGTGGTATCTAGTCACTGATAATTCTTCTGCTACTGCAGGCTTGATGAAATGGGGGCTTTACGGCTGAGATATTTGGCAACAGATCAGGATTTTTGGCGTGTTTTCACAAGCCCATGCTTGCATGGAGGGGTTTTCCACCTTATTATCAATCTCTCATGTGTAATATTTGTTGGAATTCACCTAGAGCAAGAGTTTGGACCATGTAAATTTTTCTGTCCTTCATTATCCTAAATTGAGAAAATTCGTAACTAAATTTTGAATTTCTCCCCGTTGGTGAGTTATCTTATTGTTCCTTTTCAATTTTTTCCTGTGCAGTAAGGACGGGGGTTATCTACATAATTTCAGCTCTCACCGGAAGTTTGGTAGCTGCTCTGTTTCTTCAAGATAGGCCATCAGTTTCTTCCTCTAGTGCATTATTTGGATTGCTTGGTGCAATGCTATCTGGGCTTATCATGAATTGGAAATTTTACTCCAAAAAGGTCCTCGATATTTCTGTATTAGGGGCCCTTTCCTTGCTTTTATCTTCAATGAGACTGATAATTCATCTTTCATTTGATTGCAGTTTGCTACTCTTGTGGCTTTTATCGTGATCTTGATGCTAAATTTCGTCCTTGGCCTGATGCCATACGTCAACAATTTTTCAAACATAGGAGGATTCATCTCGGGTTTGTTTCTTGGTTTTTTGCTCTTATTCAAGCCTCAACTGGGGAAAATTTATCAAAACAAAGGCGGTTTATTCGAATATGATATCAAGCGTTCTGTCAAACTTAAGCAGAAGTTAGACAGACCAGTCTTGAGGAGTATTTCTCTTGTCATCTTCAGTCTTCTGTAAGTTTGTGTTCTTTACCTATTATTAGTTCATTTCATTGGCCTTGCATGAAATCTCAAAGATGTGACATCTCTTCATTATTCAGACTTGCAGGAGTTATTGTGGCAGTAGTTCAAGGCATAAATGTGAACAAATATTGTACCTGGTGCCAATTTATTGACTGTGTTCCCTTCAAATGGTGGAGCTGCAAAAGTGAAACGACACATTGTGAGGTATAGCAGAAACGAACTTCTCAAATAAACATGCATCTCGAAAAAAATAAATTTAAAAGAAATTGTGGAAAATAATTAAAAAATGTTCCAAAAACAATGAATTGGATGGAGCTAATTCTACTTGTTTGGTTGCAGACAATGGCAAACTCAGAGCATTTGACGTTGACTTGTTCCGGCAATGGCAAGTTCAGAGTATTTCCTTTCGTCAGTCTCTCACAAGAAAGGATTCAGGACCTCTGCAGTCTTATATGTTCATAAAAGATTGTGTACCATTAAATTCTCATACTCTTGTGGTGCTTTTGGTGTAATGCGTATTGGATAGGATAGGATAGGATTAAAGAAGATAGAGAACTTCGTCTGGTGTAACGTGCAATATTGTGTATCAAGAATGCATTTTCATCTAATCATATTTCTTTTACGTATTAGAATGAATAAATGTTGTCTTTGCCTCGGAACCCTTATTCTCTTTCGTCTAATGATCCTCTTTTACATGCCTGGCTTTTCTCTTGACTCCATACTGTGGAATGAAAATTATCTTTGCAGGAATATAGAAAGGAAAAACGAGTTCTAATATTCCTCAAGCTAAAAGAATAAAACTGATTTCGGGTCAGGAAAGAACTGTCAAAGAAATGCTTCTTCTTTTCCATTTTCTGGTGCCAAGGTAGTCTGGAGGAAATGCCAACAATACTCCCCTATTTTCATGTAATAGGCTAGTAGCAGTATAGGATGCGAAAATTTTGGGAATATGCTATATTATAATTCATATAGTATAAACTTTCTTGAAAGAACATGTAGAAATCTTGGTTTATATATAATATTTGATACATAGATGAGACAAGAAAGCTGTTAAGTTTTATGATCCCTTTTGTATCGAGGCATCCAAGAAAAACAAATTAGTAAAACAGTTGCAACCAAGGCAGGCATGTGAGTGAAGAGTGTAATTTTGACAGCTTTTAGGGAAATTTTAAGTTATGGTTCTTAATACATTGAAATTTTGTAAATGAGTTTCCTGGATTTTAATATTTAGCACGTGAACCTTAAAGCTATTTTAGTGGACAATGACCTTAAAGCTATAAGCAACTTTTGGGTTTCATAAGGGGACAGTGACCTGAAAATGGTATATAATAACTGCCGGCTGAAATGCATCAAGACAGCCAACAAAAGTTTCATGGATTTTCAGAATTTTATCCCCGCATATTGGAATTATCGTTCTTAAGCTCACTGTTCTAGAACTTCGAACCAATTCATTGGAATTATCGTGACCTGATAACTTCCTTCCATGCATGTTTGGTTAGTTTATACAGTATCTAATGTTTGAGCCCCATTTTGTGTAAAAATGAGCTTTGTAACAGTGATTTTTTTAAGAATGTGTGGTTGAAAAGTAGAGAAATGTTTTGAATTTACGTGCAAATTATTTTATTGAGAAAATGTGTGGTTGAAAATGAGTTTAAGAAAAAATAAGCTTTTACAAAACGAAGCTCAAACGGGGCATAATGAACAAGAGTTCAAATCATTTTTCTTTCTGAGTATGTTTTGTACTATTCAGTTCACCCTGCTAAACACGAATGTCAATATCGCCCCACATTGTCCATTCACGTTCCCAAACATGTTAATAGATTATATATTGCACAGGGTCTTAGTTTATTTTTTTTTTCTTTAGTATCATCCAATGTTGTTTGATCCTCCGTATCGATCAAACATGTATCTATATATATATATATATACACACACACATGTTCGTATGTATATAACCCAATATTCTCATCCTTAAACTTCATCGTTCCTTGTGTTGTTAAATGGACATGGCAAAAAGAATTCATCAAACACTATTTTTCCTACTCTTGTTTTCGACTGGAGGGACAATTTCTGATGCACATCATGAAGAATTTGTTCAGTGCATGTCCAGTTATTCTTCAGGCTACCTTAAAACCTTCAAATATTTGCATACTCCTAGCACCCCATCATATTCATCACTCTTGCAATCTGTTGAACAAAATCCCAGGTGGTTGAATTCGACATCTCCTAAACCTATGTTCATCATTACACCATACAGTGCTACTGAAATCCAAGCTGCAATTATTTGTAGTAAAAAACATGGTTTGCAAATCAGAATCAAGAGTGGGGGACATGACTTCGAAGGCTTATCGTTCCTCTGTAGAACCCCGTTTGTCATAGTCGATCTTGTCAATCTTCGATCTATTAGCGTAGATTTGGAAGACGAAACAGCATGGATTCAGTCCGGGGCAACACTTGGTGAGCTTTATTATAGCATTGCAAAGAAAAGTAGTGTTCATGGATTCCCAGCAGGACTATGTCCGAGTGTAGCATTGGTGGGCACTTCAGTGGAGGAGGATTTGGCACTATGCTTAGAAAGCATGGCCTTGCTGCAGATAACATCATTGATGCTTACTTGATCGATGTGCAGGGAACTATCCTTGATCGAAAAAAAATGGGTGAAGATTTGTTCTGGGCAATCAGAGGAGGTGGTGGAGCAAGTTTTGGTGTCATTGTTGCTTGGAAAATCAAGCTGGTTCGCGTACCCCCGGTGGTGACTGTTTTCACCATCCAAAAGCAGCTAGATCAAGAAGGCACAAAACTTGTTCACAAATGGCAACACATTGCAAATAAGCTGCCAGAAGATCTGTTCATCAGGATTGTTATTCAAGACTCAGATGTAGACGGGAAATCCAAACAGAATACAGTCGAAGCATTGTTCAACTCGCTGTTTCTGGGACAAGTAAATGATCTCGTTCCTCTGATGGGCAAGAGATTTCCCGAGCTAGGCCTGCAAGCAAAAGATTGTATTGAGATGAGTTGGATACAATCCGTCCTATATTTCACGGGATATCAAAAAGAACAGCCATTGGAAGTCTTGTTGGATAGAACAGTACAATACAAGAGCTATTTCAAGGCAAAATCAGATTATGTAGAGAAACCAATAACAGAAACTGCATTGAAGGGGATTTGGGAGAGATTTCTTGAAGAAAAATTAGTTTTCATGATCATGGATCCTTATGGGGGGAAAATGGGTATAATTCCCAAGACTGAGCTCCCTTTCCCCCATAGAAAAGGAAATTTGTACAACATACAGTACTTAGTGAAATGGACCGTCGATGGGGACTCTGCATCAGAAAAACATGTAGACTGGATCAGGATGCTGTACAAGTATATGGAACCATATGTTTCTCAATCTCCTCGGGCAGCCTACATCAACTATAGGGATCTCGACTTGGGGATCAACAAGCAAGGTAATGTTAAACCACCTCTTTTAAAAGCTTAAGCTATGAAAGAGGCGACAACTTTATTTATTTAAATTTTTGTGTTTCAGCAGGTAACACAAGCTATTCACGAGCTATGATTTGGGGTAGAAAATATTTCAAAGGGAACTTCAAGAAATTGGCAAGAGTGAAGACTCAGGTTGATCCAGAGAACTTCTTCAGAAATGAACAGAGTATTCCCCTGCTTGTCCATTAAGAAGAAGCCAAACAATGCAACAAGTGCGGTGGAATTCATACTAGTGGTTGCAGAGCATCGAGGCACTTCTTCGACAGTGTCCGTGTGCCCAGAACTTCTCTGTAAACGCACATTCTATCTTTCTTTTTTTTTTTTTATCGGGTAAATAAATGTGCATAGATAAAAAAATTGAGTACAACTACTTCGGGCATACTCGGGCTTACAAAACAACCATTACAAAAAATCTAATGACCCAAAGCAAGAGACTCCAAATGAATCAAACATTACAACTTTGTTAAATCGAGATCATGAAGTGTCGAATCCCATTGCTAGTTTCTTGAAGAAATATGCACGGAGTTCCCCTTCTTTTTATCTTTTCTGGTTGTTGCTTGTTACGCATTTTATACAACGTAATTATACCGCAAGTGCACGGTGTCAAATTTTATAATATAATAATAGAATTAGAATGTCGAACCCACAAAGATTGTAATTTAATTTTATACTAAGTACTACAATTCAGCAATAGTGGTACTGTAGCGTCCACTCCGGGGTAAAAATCCAACACAATGCATCTTTCAGTATTTTTATTATTATTTTTTTCTCCCAACATCCGATTGAGATGGTTCAAAGTGTGTTGGAAAGATAATTCAAAGGGCTACAACTTTACTTCAAATAACTTTCTCCAATTTTAACATTTACTATGTCAAAAATGGGTCTAAATCTCCAGCTAAAAATCTACAACATACTTGTGCAGTTGAAATTTTATTTGTGAAAATATTTTGATCATATTTCATTCCTTTTTAACTTCTAGTTGCATCGGATGGCTCATAAAAATCTTCAATTATCATTTTGTGGTCCGAAATAACTATTGAAAATTTGCAATTGAGTTCTCAAACTTCACCGTTTTTCATCATTATTCACTTCTTTCTTTCAATTTAGCCCCCATCATCAAGTTTCACCAAACCAACATCAACTTCTCCGTGATTCATGCCAACATTACTCTTTTCTCTAAATTTTACACCATTCATACTAATTCATCTAACCTATAAAACAACATTAAAACCCACATTAAAAAGTCCTAAAAACTCTTAAAGACAATCAAAATAATAAGTTTAAGAGGCAATAAAACAATGAGTGAACCACACTCATCATTGCTCAATCAGTTTCCCATTGAGCTTTTCAGGCTGCCTTTGAGCTGGGGCCTTCAAAATCTACATTCCCAGTTGAGTGTTCCCCGTGGTCAGACACCCCATTCTGCTAGTTACATTTTCGTGCAATCTGTCCCTTTGGAATGTTGTTGTGTTTCTTCTTTATAAACATCTCACATAATGGAACTTCTTGCTCATCTTCTTGATGCATATCCTTTGTTCCATCTTTGTCCAAGTTAATAACACTTGAGACAAATGGCTGCTCCACAAGTGTATTCGTTTTTTGGGTTTGAATAGCAACAGCTGGTTTCTTTGGGGCATTAACCATGCTGGGATTACCTTTATTACCTGCAATCCTTTTTTTTAAGATTGCAACCAAGAGTTGTATGGCCAAACATTTTGCAAGTCGAGCAAAATTTAGGCTCATGTTCATAAGAAACAAGCTGATCTCTCGACTTCAACAAGAAATCTTGCATACGAAAGTTGACTCTTAGTTGACGTGAGCTTATCGGTAGTTATTGGTTTTCCAACTTTGGAGGTAATCTTCCCCAAAGCATTTGGATTTCAACAATCCAATGGCAACCCCGATAAAGTTATCCACACCAGCATAGCACTAATCTCCTTATCGTTAAACTCGAAACATCGAGGCATTACTTTCAACATCAAAGGTCTCTCATAGACAAAATAAGGACCACCATCAAGTACCTTGAGTCTGTCCTCCTCATTCTCAAACTTTAATACCAACCAACCACTTTGATGGTGATTTTTCGCGGAAGCTTGTTCCAAGAGTCATCTAAACGGTGATTTCCGAGCTCAGTTTCACGTTACTTTTCTCTACCAAACAACCAATCTAAACGGCTCCAACTCACAACTAATATATTCACATCGGTTGCTCCTCAATCTCACCCACAAATGACAAGATAACGGTGATGATTTGTTGCCACAAAAGCAAGAAGAAAAACAATGCAAGAAGGCAAGAGAAGAGAACAAAAATCAAAGGGAAGTTGCTGGTTTTTCTTCTCAATATGGCAGCCGACTTTTGCAGGAAGAAGCAGCCACATTTTTCTTCTTTTTCACACAAATCACACACTTTACAGCTAGGATAAAGACACCATATATGTAGGTTAGGTTAGACTTTAATTGGATCAATAAAAGGCTTAAATGGGTTAAGATTCAAAACCATTCAAGAGGTAATATATATGGGCCGGAAGCAATATTAATTGTTTAAGGGAACAATACACAAAACCTACATATAAGAATTAATTTTCAAAACTAACAAATTTGTCTAATTATTTCAAAAATCAGGTGGTAAATAGATTTATTAAATATTAAATTATAATATAAGATATATT
>CAIGRT010168322.1:0-33556 GCA_903798405.1 Fraxinus platypoda | reverse complement strand
AAAAATAAAAATGTAGGATACATATGCAAGGTTAGCTATTTTAAGTCTATCGTTTAAAGATTTTTCATTTCAAAATATGCATCATATAGTTGATTGTAAATTCTTTTAAATAATACCGAGAATTTACCCTACTATTCAAAAATATAACTCGAACATAAGCCAAAATAGGAGGCATCAACGAAATGAATTTATTAAATCGATATTTTTTAATTCATTATTGTGGCCTCATCGCGTTTAGCGATTTTATAAATTGAAAGATATATTATAAAATACGTTGTGAGTACTTAGAAAATAAAAAGTATCAAGAAGATTTCCTAATATTCAAGAATTATAATCCAAAATTAACTTTAAACTGTCTTGGTAAAATGGAATGCAAATTTTCTTTTTTATGTTGGGGGTTGGAGGCGGGGTGGTTTGGCTGGAGTCACCCTGCCACTATTTAAACAAAATTTATGGCACATCACTCAGTCCACCTCTTCATATTAGCAAAAAAGATGACACAATGCCCCCTAACGGTTGCTTATTTTGTAGAATATCTCTCCAACCTTTCATTTTGGTGCAAAATTTCCCTAAATCATCCGAACATAGCGAAATATCCCCCTCATCTATGTCTGATAAGATGAGCGTTAAAAACATTAAAAAAAATCAAAATTAATAAGATCTCTAAAGCTATTTCAGTCACTTCAAATCTAAGGTTCCATATGTTTAAAACCCGAACGGAGAGAAAAATAAAAAGATGATTATGGCGTAAAAGCCCCAAGAATCGACCAAAAAAATTCAAAAGCAACAATCATTTTTCACAATTTTGTTCACTGAAGAAGTATCTGCATGTCATTTTGTTATATTATGCTATTGTGCAATTTGTGCTTTGCTGATCTCGATGTTTTTGTTGGCTAATAAATCCTTCCCCATTATTGTATAACTTTTTTTATGACTCAGGTGTCAGAGTTTCGTCCGAGTAATCTTGATGAGTGACGGCCTTCTCTCCTAGTTCGCCACTCGAATAAATTCGGATGTGGTCACAGTTTATACACACTTGAATCAGACATTCGGAAAGAAGTTTTCTTCTTTGTGAACCTCCCTTTACGATGTGCGGACAGGACCCCGAAGGGACAACAAAGAGCACCATTTCAGTTGTTGCGGGGATTCGAACCTCCGATACTCCGTAGAAAATTCTTCTGCTTTACTATTGCGCCATACCCGTAGGCATATGGTATGACTTTTTCATGTCATGAAATTCTGCAGATGGCAAACCTTTCAAGAAAGTTCCCTTTTTTTTTTGAGGAGATTAATGGGTTTTACTCCTTTCACAAGTACGTTGAAGTCAACAGAATCAAAAAATGAAAAGCACTTGAGCATTTTATAATTGGTACACAATCTTGTACACATCCCCTCACATGGGGGTGGGGCCCGCGATTGTGGGCCGCTACAGCAACGATGTTATGCAAAGCCCCAGGCAGCGATGCTCATAGCGCCGCCATCTTTGGCAATGGGTAGAGTGCCTCTGTGAGAAGGGAAATTGTGTGCAGTGGCGATTTTCGACATTGGATACGTTGTCACTGTGAGCGCTGCCATCATCGACAGTAGGTGGAGCGTCACTGTGAGTTGGCGCTCAGCGTTAGGCTCCAGAATGTGAGAGAGGGAGAAGAAAAAGTGCGCGCGCAACGACGATCTCCGACAGTAGGTGCAGTGGAGAGGGTGAAAAGATGGAAGATGGAGAGTGAGATTAGAATGAAATAATTTGAAGGGTTTGGAATTGAATTGGATTGACATATATAATATTTAATTATTATATTAATACATGATATATGAATAAATAAACTTTTATGAATTATAATCTTTAAACATCCGTTGGCACGTAATTTCCACAACAGAAAACTACATAAGCCCATAAAATCTAAGATAAATATAAATGTTGATAAAAGTTCATAGAATGTAATTCAAAAATTATGAATTTCATAAAATGTATTAATTAAAATTAATTATTAGTAATTTTAAATTTTTTAGTTAAACTAAACATTAGCTAAATAAAAAATTAGAGTTATTTTTTTAATGAATAATGCTATGTGTACACCTCATGGTGTACATATAGCCTTACACCCCCTCACATGGAGGGGGGCCCACAAATATTTTATTGTGTATGGGCCCCCCTCCATGTGAGGGGGGTGTAAGGCTATGTGTACACTATTATGTACACATACCATGGTTCTTTTTTAATTGTGAATCCTTCGGTTTGGGAACTAAACTAATTCATTTTTAGATGATTTCACCCGTCTTGTTTAGCTAAAAATCAAATTTTAATGTAAATAATGCTATATAATACCAGTGACGATCACATTTTATTAGTTTTAATTAAATGAATCAAGTGACATGACATTTGAGCGTACCTATCATTTAATACCATACAGTAACCATCTAAACTAGTTCTTGAAACCAGTGGTAACCAGTGGTATTGAATAGCGTTAATCTTTTAATATATTCGAAAAATGTTTATGAAATGTATGACTAAAAATTCGATAAGAGTTATATGTCATATCTTTATGTGATTGAAAATGAATTTGGAAAAAAAAAAAAAAAAAGTGGGGACAAGGACTTTTAATGCATTTTCAATTTTTGATGAATGACCAGACTTGTTCTCGATGTTTCCAGATGAACAGGTCGATAAAAAAGAGCAAGCGAAATTTTGATAACACGCAAATTAAGGGTATGCACCGTACGATGGGGCTGCCTCGGATTTCCAGTTCACTTCACTTGAAAAACTACCTATGAAGTATGAGTCAAGAAACTGAATTTTGTCAACCTGTTTTTAGCAAGCAATAACTTATTATATAGAGCAATCACCATAGATTATCTATATTGCCACACTTCGGAGATATATACTAATATTTACATATCATAACCCGGGGTAGAGTCGGCCTGTGACAGTGAGCCATGTCCTCTCCGGCTGCTGCAACAATCCCGGTACAAACAACAAAGAAATTGCCAATACTAAGCTTTTTATGGTTCAGATACTCGACTTTCTGCATCAAAACAATTAAGGGTCGATCAAATATAAACAAAGCTACATTTCAAGGGGAAATTAAAAGCTCGCTGCCTAAGCTTAAAAAGTTTACTTACAAATTTAAAAATAAGTAGCATTTTTTACTTAAAAAGTAAAAGAGAAGTAACATATCAAACACCTTTGGAAACAATGCTCTTACTTTTAAGCTTAGTCAAATATGATGTATATATATTGATTCTTAAGATTCTGTAGCCTAAGCAAAAGTACCGAGCTATATATCCTCACCTTCACCATACAATTCTTCGAACCGAGCAACTATATGTTTTCCGTAGGTGTATTTCTTCAAAGCAAGACGATGAACCCTGATTCGGTCAAGTAATGATTCGCGTTGTTTATCATTGCTAATTTCGAGAATCTTCTGGACCACGTAGTTTGCGTATTGGTCCTTCATCATTGTCTACAACATGAAAGCAAATCAGTACAACGAATACAGGCTCCATAATAAAGTTCGCGATATTCAACGCCAACAGCTTCAGCTAAAAAAAAAATGTTGAAGAAAATTTAGCATATGTTTGCCCTCATTTTTTAGAACTCATTTTCAACCACTATTTCCTAATATCCACAGCTTTTATCAACTTTTCAACTACACATTCGATCAACTTCTATCCAAATCTACTAAAAAAATCTGATTTTTCACGAGACCAAACACGGGCTTAATATCCACAAGGAATTTGCACCAATCAAATATCTTACACGACAAGTTACCATGTTTGGGGTGCACAACAACGCAATCACAAACCGATCTAGAAGGATGAAACAATATGTTCCCCTTTTCAGTAAAACTTCAATTTGGTAAAAGAAAATGTATTTATCACATCAACTTATTTTAAAGCAAACATCAGACTATTATGATGACACTCATCTTTTTAAAAATATTAAAAAACAACTATGCATTTCCACTTTTACCCCTTTGTTTTTATTCAACATCTGAAACTATCTATTTTATTTCTCATCATTCTTTTCTATTTCAATTTAGATACTGAATTTAGGGAGAAGGCAGGAAAGGGAATAGTAAAGAACCCATTAATATGTTTGCAGCCAAATAGTATCTTCTATGTTATTTACATCGTTCAATCTGAACCTGCTCACTACAGCTTAATTGAGCTGATTTCATATATTCAGGAATTCAACAAAGAAAGAATTTTAGTGCTTGTTTTATGTAGATTTTTTAGAACAGATTTTGTGAAAGCAGATTTTTATTTTTTTTTAATTATTATTTTTAAGAATGTGTGATTAAAAATTAGGGAGAATTTATGGATTTACATGCAAAACTATTTTATAGGGATAATGCGTGGTTGAAATGAGTTCGGAGAAAAATGAATTTTAAAGAATTTGCATCAAACAGGGGCTTAGTTTATCCATGATCTGTAGAAACCGCAGAATTCTGAAGCTGAATAACTAATTCACTTACGAGCATATTGTCATGATCTCCCGACAGTGCCAGAATCTCTTCAATCAAGAGCTCCCTTTCCGTAGCATCACCAAATTCTAAGCACTTCTCAACAACATTTGACGCATATTTGTGCTGACTCATTTGTACTATTCTTCCAGACAACTTGCTAATAATGTGACTTCTTTCATATGATTTTCGCCTCTCTAAAACATGCTGCAAGGATATAGCCAATCTTCATATTGAGAGTTGAAGTAAAATGTTGAAAACATACTAAGAAACATGACAAAGAAAAAAGGAAAAAACACAAGATTAAGACGGAACAACATTTCATGCATATTCATATTTAATCGAGGTAACAAAAGAAATCATCAAGTAGCAGTGGAGGATATATTAAAAATACCAATTAGTTTTGTCATGAAAATGACGAAGACTGCAATTCAAAACTAGAGGTTTTTCAAGACAGTATTACATCCTAAGTCACTTTTTGACTGGAACATAGAATCGGGTCGGGCATGCCAAACAATTTCTAACCTAGACGAGTGTACCCAAATGGAAATATTTTTTGGTTCTTTTTTATTCTTCTATACCACTTGTTAACGTTCGTTTTGGCACAAACATCAAATTTCCACATATCAAAAACATTAATCATTTTTTTCTCCTTCAATCCCATATTTTCTACAGTTTTTTATGGAATGATGAAAAAGGCATTTCCTACCAGATCTTCGCTGTTAATTGTGCCATAAACTATTACCATCTATCCTAGTTATCATTTTCTAATCCTCACAAAAAAAACCAATAACACGAAGCTTTTTTAAGGGAAAACATGTGGTTAACTCTTAAAGATCATACACATCTCATCAGGTATACATATTGTCTTCAGGTAAAACGCAATGCACAATGTGCAATTTTCGGGAAGCTTAAAATTTTTATTTATATATAAAAATGACTCTTTTAGCTAGGATCCCACTTTTTAATAAAGAGCGGTTTGCCAATAATAATGGTTCCCGGCCTGAGGCCCTAAATGTTAGAAGTCGACTACACTTAACTTTGTTTCAGAAGCCATCTTCTAGGGTTTTTTACTTCGATTAAAAAAAATTAAACTGGTCAATCTTGGAAATAAGTCTTAATTTTAGAGCAAACCAATAGTAGCTACTTTCAAAAGAAATTAGGCAAAGAACTTTTTTGACTTAAAAAGAAAAAAAAAAAAAGCATATCCAAATATTTTTGGCAACAAAAAGTTATTGTCTTTCAAATATATCCACAAGCTCCAAATAAAAGAGCAACACACTGACATCTTAATTTGTTAGAATGCACAATAAAGGCAGACATCAACTCAAGCACAAAATATAGGAGTCAAGATTATTTAAAGATAAATTTACAGGTAAGAAATATGGAGCAAAAACAGTTGGTAAAGTGACATGATATGAAATAACAAATACCTGTATGACATAATTCCCATACTGATCTTGAGCAAGGTCATAAGCTGATTCCAAAATCTCATCAATTATAAATTGACTTTGTAATTCGTTTGGGCAATGCTCCAAGACTCTCTACAAAGGAACCGAGATAAGGGTTTCTAATCTAGTAATTTCTATTTCATCAATTTCCAATTAAAATAGAACTAACAGGACTAAACAAATGAAATTACCAATTTTCAAAAATGCATTACAACGGGGTTAAATACAATGGCCGTCACTAAACTTCAAACTGTTCCAAGTTGGATACTGAATTAATGAAAGAGGTGACATGGAAGTATAGTTATTTGCCAACTAGGATGCCAATGGTCAAACTAAAGGGTTTAGATAGAATGAACAAATTGTAACGTGTTTAAGTTCAATAACCAACTTGAAACAAAATCAAGTCCAATAACCAACATGAAATGTCGTCACACATTCAGTGACCACTCGTGATTTTAACCCCACTATAATGTCATTGTTTATCGTCTATAACCGACAATATTCCTCCAGCAACATGAAGATTGACAAAAAATTATACCTGAATAACACGGCACCCATAGGGATGAGTAGATAGAGTAGCTATTTCGCCTCGAAATGCAGCGATGATAAAACCAATTTTCTCTGTAGGTATACATTCAATACATTTTTGTATAACGTGATTTCCATTTTGATCACGTACACACCGCATGACATGCCCATCGAGTTCATGAACAAGTTCAATCTTTTGGTCAAGTTCAATAACTTCCAATGCCTAAAATGTATATCCAGTATAGCAATCATCAATGAAAAAGCAAGTAGCACATTTATAAAATGCGTAAATGTGCACGATCATTTCAATAGTTTAGCCTCAAGAAGCACCATCAGATTATTTGAGAACATACAGATAATTATATTAAAAGGAACACCATACTAACAATATAAGACCAATGCAACTAATAGAATGCTTCCATGGAAGAATGACAAAAGATAGCTATATCCCATGTTGCACGGATATTTCAATTGGAGTGGCGTGTCCGTGTCCGAAGTATTGTGTCATGTCGGATACAATACTCCTCGGATACTCTTACATGGTCCTTTCTTTGGTAGTATTAATATATAGCTATGATGCACCGACACGGATGTGTGTCACGTGTCGGACACGCCGACACTCAATTTTTCAAAGAGTACCGACACAACACGTAAAATCTTTAAAAAATTTCATTTATATACTATAAATTTAGTTTTTATACTTGTTATTAAATTTTCTTGTTGAAAATTTTTAAATATGAATATCGATTTGTTATTTAGTATTAACTTTGATTTAAAAATATATAATACTTCTATAAAGAAAGAAGAATGAACATGGTAGAGTGTTCGTATTCGACACGAGTCCGACACATGTTGGACACAAACACGTTACCTTAGTTGAAGTGTCCGTACAACACAGATATATAGTCTTACTCAAAGTTATTATAATGTAACAAAAGGGTACTATTATTTAAAATATTTCAACAAGAAAAATTTCAACAAGAAAAATTAATAATAAGTACAACGCTAAAGTTATGCTATAGAAATGAAATTTTTTTTAAAATTTAATCCACGTGTCAGTACTTTTTTGAAAAATTGCGTGTCAACGCGTTTGACAGTGTTGTGTTGGTGCATCATAGGCTATATCATTGACGTGTATAATTAAAAATACATAAATTGGTTTTTCACTTGGGCATAGCTAAACTTTTCTCTGCTTTCACCCCATATTCCTGCAGAAACAGCAACTGAATCCCAGCAAGTATATTCAATTTTTTACATTTTCTTGCAAAAACAACCATATTTACTGGTTGCATCATCTGTCTTACCATGGCTGCTGGCTCTCTTTCTGAAAGGCACAGGTCCCATTGTGGCATGTTTCTTGAAAGATAATATATTATAATGCAGATCACACAATTCAAGTTACTATTAGGACAAATATATCAGCACCAACCTTTTGAATAACACGACAACCATACATTTGAAAACTCAAGGGTAATATCTTCCCTGATAGTTGATTAGCCAGATCTCTCCTCTGCTCACAGGTCCCGTATTCAAAGAACTGTGAGTGAAAATTTCCACAGATCAAAAAAAAAAAAAAAAACATGTATTATTCATAGAGTTAAAACTTAAAGTGTCTGTAAGACTGTAACATCACACGTAGCACCTAAGATATAAATGGGATGAAATTTAAATCCACACCTTCTGAATGACATAGTTCCCAAAAACATCTGTCATTAATTTTGAAGCATGAGGAAGAATTTCTCTGAAAACAGACTCCATCTCTTCAACATTACAGCTTTCCATCTTCTGTTGTATAAATCGACTCCCGTGTTGATCAACACTACAATGCACACAAATAAAAATAATTCTTTTTCTGTAGAGGGAGTGGTATAGCAATCGCAACGCACACAAATAAAAGAAGTCCAGTACAAAAACTACCTGAATTCAACGATACACCCTTTGATCTCAGAGAGTTCAATTCTTCGTGCACTGCCTGCTTTAAGTTCCTCAAGAAAAGAATGCTTCCTAGGGCTATTGAAGCCGTCAGACCGTTTTTGCCCTATCCATCCTGCATAACCACCACTATTTCTTACAGAACCTTGAAAAAATCCATTATCATTTTTCCTTCCAGAAAAATTAGCCCCTCCAACTGGAGATCCTGGCAGCACTGGACTACCTACAGGTGATGCTGGAAATTGTGGCATAAATCCGTGGCCTGTTGGACCTCCAAAGTAACTGCTACCAGCGACCCCTATATTTCTTGGACTTGGAAAACAGAGACTCGCATTTTGTTTTGACAGGAAATTCTGGTCAGAAATATAAGAAGCAATAGTAGGATCTTTCGGTGAAGCAAAAGAATCAGCTTGGCCACGAATCATGCCTAGCGATGGTAGATGGCCAAATTGCCCTGGAGCACCATATGCATCTCCCAGAGGATGCTGAATGTACTGCATTGGAAGAGGATTTGGGAAGGATGGGCGAATCATTAGTCCATGTCCATAAAACTTGTCAATATTCTGTGTATTGCTACCTTTCGGGATGCTTTCCCCTGTTAGGACAACAGCATTTTGACTGCCAAAACTTTGTCCAGAACTGGCATTAAAATGCATAGGTAAACCAGAATGAGTTGGATATCCAGCTACAAATGGGGGGAGAAATGCAGAACCCAAAGCATATGCGCTGTACTGTGGAGCATATAAGCCAGATAGATTTAGATTTGGATAAAATGGGTTTCCAGGACCCATAGATGCTGCAGCTGTTGCATATAAAGGGGATGTGGGTCCAGGAGTGTGTAGAAGTGGTATTTCGGCAGAGGAAAATTGGACATGTCCATGAGAGACTTTTGCCATGTCAGTTTGAACGTTGTTTGCTCCTCGACTGGATCCATTATGCTGTTGAAGGTAAGTATTCGGCTGCTTCTGTACATTCTTCTCATAAAATACTTCCTCTGCTTTATTTCTGCTCTGTTCCACTTTAATAAAAACATTCCCAGAGCCTATATTATTACCAGTTACATCATCCTCATGAGCAGAAGGTGACGCGCCCAGAGCATCCAGTTTGGGAATAGTATCAGCAGAAGGATCTTTACTGGCTGTTGAACCAGAAGCAATTGCTATTTCACTACGAAAATCTGGTACTGACTTTGATTCAGGCAATTTTGATGCATTGAAAGAGAGATTTTCAAATGAAATGGTTTCAACATCATCGTCAGCTACTTCTTCAGTCATAACATGAGTTGAGGAATGAGAGTGATTATATACTGGTGAAGGTATATGAGGGAAATCCTCCTAGATATCAATCAATTCAACCAAAATTAGTAAATTATGAGCATCGGGGAACACAAGCAAGACCCCTTGGCCCTTGCTCAAAATAATAATAATAATAATAACAAAAACAAACTAAGCCTTATTCCCAATATATTTAGGGTCGGCTATAAAAACCCTTTTCGTCATTCCACTTTGTTCACTGATGTAGCTGCTGGGATATAAAGCAACTACATCATCAGTAATTACATCAGGACATATTAATTTAGGTCAGTCCCTCTCTCTTCTAACTTGCTCTGCCTAAATCACTTAACTCTTATGAACAAGGTCTCTTCAAGTCGAAGTAAAACATGACTCAACCACCCAAGTCCTCCTTCCTTAAAATTTATTTTCAATCAGTGCAACTCCATTTATCGGTGTACATCGTCATTTCTTCCCTTTTGTCCTTTAGCATTCTCATTTCTACTACTTCCATCTTATGGACATCTTGACCTTCAATGGCCAAACAACCAAGGAAATTAAATAATATAAAAATGACATGCACACACCATTCCCATGCCATGGAATAACATAAATCACTGTTGCAGAAAGCATGGCCTTATGTCCAATAGCATTCAATTAAGTTCTTAAAAACAATGAGAGCTAACATAACAGGAAAGGTAAAACCAAATGGTAATTGTCAAGACATTGTGTAGAAAACAGTGTAAGCAGAATTAAGTTTACATTTTATATTAAGAGGCACCCACCTCACCCTACCCCTTTTCACCCACGTAGACTCTTGACGATAGTGTTACTTATTTAGAGCCTGTTTGGTACAGATTCTCATTTTCTACAGTAAATCAATTCTCATTTTCACCCACACATAAATCAATTCTCATTTTCAACCACACATTCTTCAATAAAATAATATTTTCCATCACATCAATACTTTTTTCTTCTTTTTCAACCACACATTTCCCATCATATCACTATTCAAAAATCAATTCTTCCCCCAAAAATCCATACCAAACACCCTCTTAATAATAAAATTCCAAAAAATCAATAGAATTCCCTAACCAATTTAACAATATACACTTAAATGTGATTCTTCTGACAAAGCTTGGTGTTAGAACTAACTCTGTGAATCTGGAAAACAAGGTTAAAAAATAATGCTCGGGAGATTAACAAGATCTCACTCGCTCCTCACTCTAGAGGAAAGGAATTGGCTTATTTATCACTTAATTCTTTTGGTATACGTTGAAGACAATACACAGAGAGAAGCAATAATAACCGGATAGATGATTAAAAATACTTACAAATTCCAAGTCAAACATTACTCACTTCACGTTGTTATCTTTATATAAAATAAATATTTATATAGCTGTAATGCTGCAGATCTTTAAAAGTTGATCTTCACTTCACCACTTGTTTTAACTAATACAGAAAGTATGAATTGTTCAAAAGTGGAGTTCATCACCAGTCTATGTGGCCGTGAGTCATTGCCACGTCATCCAATGCAGTGAAATTGGGATGCATTTTATCCATTGGACAATGTGGCAATGGCCCCACTCAAATACTCGTAACACAAATATCTTTAAGCATTTTTTATGAAATACATGGGCCATGAGTTCTGTAAATCCTTATGATATGCCAAAAATGATCACATTCTGACTGTAACATGTTCATCAACAGCATAGGACTGAAAAAACCTTGTCCTTACCTGTATTAGATTGACTAAACTTTCATTGCGACCAGTGAAAGACACTCTGTTGTGTCCAGGCATCATACGACTACTACTTTCTACCCAGTCACCAGAAGCTTTCTTGGATGAACTAGCATCTTCAGGCTCCTCCTCATGAATTGGAAGAGAACTTCTTGGCACGTGAAAGGATAGGTTGCCACTGTCTGGAGATGATAATCTCCAATTACTGCCGGAAGTCTGATGTCTATTCTCCCTTGAGATAATAGGTGGGGGAAGACTCGGATTTGAGGAATAGTATGCATAATATGGATTGGTACGCAGTTGCTCCTCGGATTGAAGTTTTTCTAACGCGCTGCTTAAAGTTGCTAAACTTGAATTGGAACCAGAGTTCTGTCGATTTATAAGGTTACCAGAAGCTGCAAAAGAACCTTCTATACTTGGAGGTGCACTATCACTACGGCTGAAAACCATGTTACTTCGATCTCCATGAGTGTTGTGTCCTTTAAGAAGCAATCCCAGTTCGTCAATGGCTATGTTGGATGCAGCATCCTTGGAAGATGCCCACTTTTGAGCTTGACTGCTTTCCAGAATTCTCATAGGGTTCTCAGTTGCCATTCTATCCAGAAAAACAGCAATAGACACCTCTAGCAACAACGATTTTCATATTTTCAGCAACAAAAACAATGCAAAGTTAACACTATGCTTTACGTGCGAGAACCACATTCATACGCATGTAGTTCATTGATATATGACAATCAATTTTTTTTTTTGCAAAGAACAGAAAATTAGAACAAGCATAAGAAATGAATTTAAATGAGTGCAATACTGCTGGAATAAATGGAAGATAAATAGGTGAAATAAAATTAATGGAAATCGGGCTGTTGACATCTGCTAATCAACATACAGGCAACACATGAAATTTCATTGTCATTGCTCAACTTTTAGTTGATTTTCATGTTGCAGTGTGATTTGACTTCCACTATCAAAGTTTGACTATAGAACATGAAATCATAATGTGACATCCACTCATTGTGACAGCTTAAGGAATCATGTTGATATCCTGCTAAACCAACTCCATACATGAAAAAGATGAACAGGAAAAAAGAAGGAATCTTTCTAATTCTTCTCGAAAAATCATCTACTCCATCGATCAATAACTGCATATTCTGGCATGATAGGATTCGACAAACACTTCATAAATGATCAATAAAATGCCTCCTCATTTTAAGGTGTATACATTGAACCACTTCTCTATACTTGAACGAATAGATACAGAGATTAGATACCAAACATGATTATTTACTTGAGTTTAGTCTTCAACAATAACTAAAACATAAAAGCATAATAACAACTCGACAAGGAGCTAAAATTTTAGACCTTAAACCCTAAATAGTCAGAGATTAAGCAAGATTTCTTACCAAAATAGAAAACTCAGACACCCCTTCTCACCTACACCCCAATTCCTAATAAAAACTAATAAATGAATAAAATTACGAAAAAGTGAAGCCAAAAGAAACAAATAATATTACGTGAACCCTTGAAGTAGGGCTGGTCAAGTACATGATCAAAGCTCACCAATTTGGAGAACCCAATTCAGCTGAATACTCCGACGAATTTTCAAAGAAATTCCAATTCCAAGTTCGATATCAAAAACCCCACAAACAAAATGGCGAAAATTCAGAGAGTGCCCGAGAAAAAGACGCACGGACGTATGAGAGAGAGAGAAGAGAGAGAGTTTGTGAGTTTAAAATACAAATGTCGCTTCTGAAATCCACCACGCTATTGACAAGTTTTCTGGGTTTCCGATTTTCTGTATAAAATATTCAAAATGATTATGGAAGTCAGTCTTCGACTGTGTTGAAATTAGACGCTAAGAACAGTTGATAAAATGACATTATTACCCTCAACCGCGAACATCCAACCTCATTTTTTTCTAAATTTAGTGGATAATCGCGAATTAAGAAGATAGATTTTCTTTTCCTTTTTTGTTATAGGTAGTGTTCTGAAAATGGCGTCTAGATGCCGCTTAAATGCGAAGCGTGATGAAAATGCTTCGTCTTTGAGCTTAAGCAGAAATTAAAGTGCTTAGGTGTGCTTATTTTTTATTTTTTTATTTTTTTCTAATTAAGCCTATGTTTGACACCCATTTTTTTTCTCATTCTCTTTCTCATTTTTTTCTCTTTCTTCATTTCAACCACACATTCTATCAATAAAATAATATTACACATAAATCCAAAAATTCTCCTTATTTTTTAACTACACATTCTTCCATCAATCACTATTCCAAATCAAATTCTTGCATAAAATGGGTGTCAAACAAGGGCTGAAACGTTTCATCTTCCCTTCCTATTATATTATTAATTACAAATTTATTATACAATAAAGTGATAAAGACAAATTGGAAACATCCCTTGCCCATTTTTTTTCTGATAATATTATATTAGTGGGTTTTTTTGTTTAGGAAATTCTCTCACGAGGGGGGGCCACGACCAAAAAAAAAAATTGTGGGCCCCCCTCTTGTGTGGGTCAATCTCCAATGCACAAGTAGCATGACCCTTTTTGTTTTTGACTTTTTGCAGCTTTGCTTCGTTTTTTAGTGTGGGTTTATAATTAACTTAGGTACGTATTTTTATTTTTTCACGAGTTTAGCCGCAATTACACGATTGAAATTACAAGTGCTTGCCATAAACCATTGGAATTGTTGCTGAAATTTATTTAGGAGTCACTAGATTTGCAACCTCTTTTTTAATATTTTAAAGTTTGCTTAATAAAAAATAAGAGTTGAGAAGTATGATGAATAACAATGAATGGGATAACATGAAATTGTCTAGGAGTAAAAAAGGAAAATAGGCATTTGATATTGTTGTTCCGAATGATTTTTGGAACACGATAGAATTGTATTTGAGATTATTCACTTCACTAGTGAAAGTGCTTAGACTTGTTGACGGGGAAGGAAAGCCTTCAATGGGTTTTATTGATTCTAAAAGTAAGGGTTGTCTTGATAGTCCATTTCATATAACGGCTTATTTTTTAATACGTTCTATTTTTTCAAGAATCCATGTATCAATGATGATCAATTGATTATAAATACTTTGATCGCTTGTGTTGAGAATTCTTTCCTAATGATCAAACGCAACATTATGTGATAAATATTGAGTTGCAAAGATATGTTCAAAAAGAAGGTTCATTTGGAAAAAAACTAGCAATAAGTAGAAGTGAGAACAATGACGCAAACTACGATCCGGGTAAGTTCTATACCTACTTTTTCTCTTCAATCCATATAATTTTTTTGTTTCCTGACTTTAGTTTTAGCTTTAGTTTCCATATAACTTGGTCAATGAATGTATTGAAGTCGTTGGAAAAATGTTGAACTGGAATTTAATTTTAACACGAACCTGTTGCGCCGGAATTTGAATTTTACCCTATACCATGTTTTGTCTTTTTCATTTGTATTTATTAGTGAGTTGGTGGGGTTTCTATGGCAATGAAGCACCAAATTTAAAGACAATGGCAAAAAAGATTGTTGGTTTGACTACTAGTTCATCGGGTTGTGAAAGAAATATGAGTGCTTTCGAAGGGGTAAGTACTAATTAGGCTGTACACATCTCATTTCTTTTGGCCAAGGAATAATTACTTGAATATGTTATGCTCCATTAAATGTACCTTTCTCTTTGTTTCTTTTCTTTTCCTTTTCCTTTTTCTTTTATTTTTATTTTTGTAGATACACATTAAGAAAAGGAATAAACTTGACAATAAGAGGATGAACAATCTTGTTTATATCCAATTTAACGCAATGTTGATGAACAAGAAGAGGAATGCCAAAATAGAGACTTTACTATCAAATAATGCTACTAATGCACTATTTTGAATTGCAGAGGGTTGTCATGATGAGGACAAGAAGGCGAATGATATGATAGAGAATGATATCTTACAACCTACAAGAGGTACAAGAAATGCTCAAAATGAAATAAGGTCGGGGAAAATTGTCATCTCTAGTTTGGTATGTATTATTTGAATTATTGAATGTTTTTTAGAATGATTAAAAATTAAAAATAATATTAAACATTAAAAAAATACTTTTTCACGCCTAGGCTCGTAAAGCTGGAAGCTTGACTTCCACGCCTAGCCACGCTTTACGCTTTTCAGAACACTGGATATATGCATTGCAGTTGCTGAAATAATCATTTATCCTTTGTTTGACAACCATTTTTATAATACTCTTTTTTATTAAATTCATTTTCTGTCACACATTCTAAAAATAAAATATTTTGTACGTAAACTCAAAAAAATTTCTGACCCAAAAAATCACTATTCCAAAACTCATTTTCCAAAAAAAAAAAGAAAAAAGAACTGTTTTAAATGTTGTCAAACAAGGACTGAATTTGCCATTAAAAATGTGAAATTCGACAAGTTGAATACACGGAATTTTAATCCAAATATCTCTAATGAAATCATCCAATACACTTGAAGCTTATCGATTTTGTCAAACTTAATTATGGCAACAACTCAATCATCTAACTCTTGCAAATGAAAAGAGTTGAGAGTTTCGTTCCCGGTGCATAGTCACTCTAGTGTGAGAGAAAGTTGACATGTTCTTAATAATGTAGGAAAGTTAAGAAGAGTATTTGAAAGTGAATGCTAGCTCAAAATAAAAGTTGTAATTACCTTTGTTCTCGATATGAGACTCTTTTAAACTCTGCGAATGTGACGAGAAAAAATCGATTATGGATATATTGGACATGTGTCCTAGAGTCTTTGAATTTTATAATGAGAACTGCAAATGGTCACGAAACTTTGTTTTGATGACTCCACCAAATCGTTTAAATGTACATGATTGCTATCTAGTTTAATTAATTATCTCTTTTCAAAAAATACGCGATCAACTATGCTCGACACTTATAGCGAGTAGGCCATCCTTTTCGCCTTACTCCACCGATTGAGAGAGGGCATATCTTCTTTCTTCTTGGCCAACCAATTGACCATCTCATAACCTTTAAACTAATCAGCACAAATCCAAACTAATCGTATGTCAATCAATACATGGTCAACAACATGTATCAAATGTGGCAGCACCAAAAGCGATCATGTTATATGACATTCCAAGGGTGTTTCACGAACCATAGCTAACATATGATTCTTCGTAAAACTCAGTGATCATGCAAGCTGAGCCAAAGAGTCCGTTCCTCAAACCCGACCCGAATCATTTTGACAAAATTTACAATTTATTATCCTACTACAAAATCCTCAACTAAGATATGAACTGAAGCCAGATTTTGACACATATCTTAGTTGAGGGTTTTTGTAGTTTGAAGGTTCCAAATGTAACAACATATATTACCAAAAGTACATTTCAATATTACAGAATTTGCATAGAAATCGTGGTAAAAACATATTCGAATAAACAAAAGCAACATTTGTATAACAAAGCTCGATGTTTTCTGAACTGAAGTAACATATTTATGTACAATTTTGCATAGTTCATAACATGCCAAATTGAGCTAAGCTAGTAACCCAACCAAGTAGAAGGTATTGGCAGAAACTTGTGTTTGGCAAGTGCCAATAACTCGAAGTAATCCGACTGATTAAAGCAGTCACGAAAATCTGTAAAAAGCCTCTCAAAAATCCTCCACTGAACTTTGTATGATCTTGAGTAGGGATATGACAGAAAAACCTGCACAACATTTTTATTGTTGTCTTAATACAAAAGAAATACATAATATAAATGAGAAAGATAGAAGTGAAATAGAATGCATGAGAAAATTATAATTCAACAACCCTGCCACACCAGCAAAACTCACACCAGTGATTCAGGACTAAACTCTGGTAAGTAAAAAATTTTCCTCCAATGCATAATAAAAACTTCTCGAGCTGCGGCCAACAAAAAAAAGGAAAAGCGAAAAAAATGAACTTATCTAGAAGACTGCGAACTATAGGTACCAAGACCCTAAACAAGATCATTAGCGCATCTGACACTAATGATAAAGATACAGATGTCTTCTACTTATAAAATATATTTTCAAACCAAGCTGATAAAAGGATAATGATTGGAAATCTGCATACATCTCCCTCAAATGCAAGGCGTTTAAGTAACAGAAAGGTCTCCTGATTTTCCTCGAAGTTGTCAATAACAGCCAACCAGATCAGTGAAGCAAGGCCGTGCGCCTTGTCTCGTGACTTGCCACAGGCTATAAATTGATCTGCTAAAAGCAAAGGATCACTGGGTTAATGAGAATTATTGATGCAACATGTTTTCAATTCATAAAATTGGGAGTGTGCAAAGATACTAATGTAATTAACATCACAAAGAATTGTTTTTTTCTTATTTATCTACGAATGACCCCATAATTCAAAATCCTTCACGAGTGACCCAAAATTGAATTTTCTACAACTACACTTCCAGCTTCCTTTATGTGACTTCCATATTTGCACAACAGACCAGCTAATTGTTTGAAACTCCGCTCATCAGTTCACGTCTACAACAAGATCACTGAAACTCAAATTCCTTCACGTTCCTCCTATGCCACCAAACGAACCAGCCACAGAATTGGTTTAATGGAGGATAGAATATGATGAACATAAAATTTCTTCAATAGACTTACTTAGAACTGTCTGGTTAATTATGTAATTATGTTCTCAGATTAAGGTAAATATCAAGTATGTGATCACACCATGGCTTTCTACTCAATTTCTAGCAGCAACAAACCTCACTTCCAATTAAATAGGCACAACAGCTTTCTTATGAATGTTCTATTGGATAGCGTGTATGGCTAAGCTTAGAAAAAGTAATAACTAAATAAGTAGGTTTTAGAGTAAGTAACTATGTTATATTAGTCAAAGTTGGATACAAGTTTCTTATTTAAAGTAAAGCAAGAGTTAACTTTTAAAATAAGTAACTTTTACTTAAAATTAAGAAAAAAAACTCAGTTATTAACTTTAAATTCTTTTTAAGCTTAGCCAAACACGGTCTAAGATACGAAGACAAAGCAAAAGAATTCGTTGAAGACCCTTCATATGAAATCATTCTGATTGGAGAACCAGTTATCTCTCAGCTTAAAACTATGTGGATTCTTAATGTAACAGTTATAGCAATATCCTTGTGCAATTATGATTCATCTGTAATCAGCAGGACTGCACAAGTAATATCTAAATGATTTAACACAGCACCTATAATCGTTCCATGGAGAACCCCAGATGGAGGAGGCATGGTAGATATCTCGAGCTGCTCTTTCAGAAACAAATAAGTATGACCTACAATCTCATCCATTTCATCATCAAGTGAAGAGATGTATTTACAGACATAGAATGCAGCAAACCTCCTGAAAATTGGTAACAGAATTGTAAGGTCACTTGTTTCAGTAGGTTTAATTGACAAAAAATATATATATATATACATACCCATGTCGTTCAGACACGAGCAAAAAAATAAACATATTCTTATCTTAACAAGAACAATGAAAAATCATCACATAAGTACAACTACATGTTTAGAGTCTTATTGCAAGTTTTTTATTTTGCAAAATCGTTATTTTCATTGATATCTAACACCTCTTTATTACTCTCTCATAGAGGAAGGGATGGGACCTACCTTTTGCTCAACCCGCAAGGAATAGGGCCTGGCCATCTTTTAGCTTGACCAGCCAAAGGAAAACTCCTAATGAGAGCCGCATGCCACAAACACTCTCCCCGAAACAAATCAGCCCAGTGCTTCTGAACACAAGATACTTGCCCCCACTCCGTGATGGGAACACGAATGAATATCTCTATCAGCAGATGATCCGGTAGCCTTGTAAAAGGACAGTTAGCTGAAAGCAACGCAGCTTTGTTGCTCTCGTCCGCCATTCACTGGAGAGGGGCAGTGGTAGTATAATCTATCACAAAGATAATCCAAAAAAATAAAAATTAAACAAACAGAAAAGAGATAGATACATGGAAACAAACAAACGATCAGAGGCTCAGAGCGTAGAATATAATTGCTTTAATTTATTCCTGTTGTTGCTGAAGCTGTTGTAGTCATTTTTTTTTTCTTTTCTCTTTAGTGCGAGTATGGCTAATAATTTTTGTCAAAGTTTAATGAGATTGAAAAACAGTAAGCTCCCAGAATTTTACACAGGTGATAAAGAAGTGGATATAACTTATATTGTGACTAAAGATTTTACTTCCAGAAGGCAGTGATTTACATGTGAAAAATTCAAACATTTAGCATAACAGCATGTAGCATTCATGAAAAATTAACAATTTACAAAATTCTCGTTTTCGTCCAAACATAAAGCTAATAGTCGAAACTTGCTCAGTTGGGATCTTAGAAAGAAATTCTGCAAGCTCAATATATAATCAATTCAAGAGATAACATTCAATAATGAGAGACAACCCAATTAAGGAATACAAGGAAATTTTTACCTTCTTCCTCTGTAGAAAGTGCCTGAGATTTTGTAACAATCAATTCAAATCCAACTTGCAACAAGGCTTCAGAATGTTTCCCTTGTGCAGCCCTGTAATCAAACAAAGTATTATTGAGTTAGCAGCGATCTTGAAAGGAGAAGCAATTAAATTTCATAATTCTTCACAAAAATTACTACCAACTATCTCGCCGAAATTAGCCATCAGCAATAAGTCTGAACAATGCAACAATTATCACATAATTAATCCTTACAGCAGTGCTTCAATTTGAGACTAATCACAGAATTGGAATTTAAAACTTCACAGAAAAATACATATAAAAAGTAAAACCCAGAATAATTCAAACTGAACAGCACATAAACAATAAGAACAAATCTTTGAAATTGAGTAAAAAGGGAAAATTAAGGGGAAAAAACAAGGAAAAGAGGTGAAAACTTTACTTTCTTCTCCCAGAATTTGAGAATAGGTGGCAGCAGAAAGAGCTGGTGTTAGGTCCATTTCTGTTCATACGTTTTCATTACTATTAATTGCTTTGCTGATGTTTTGCCTACGCTAAAGCTACAAATAAATTTTAAGTTAAACTATCGAAATGCTGGCACGTCATGATGGGACCCACTTTAATTTGGGGGGACTTGCAACATTAACCAATTGTCATGAAGGGAGTACCAGAGTACAGTGAGGCTAAGCATACATGATCGTGAGTCGTGATCAATTAGCACCAAAATCTACTCTTCCCTCGGAAAATAGAATGAGGTGGAATGTGTGGTTCTCGTAAATTTGTGATGAGCATCTTTCAGAATATGCAATTTGCAATAGTATTGCCATTTGGAGTCAGTCGAGGTGGCAGAGAAATTGAAATTGAACACGTACAACCAATTTGTATCCTCGTTACACGAGTGGTATATATCTAATAAATTATGAATTTATATATCTAAATTTATTTCAGGTTAATCATCCGTCTACGTATGAACTTGACGAAAAGCATTAAAAAAATTATAAATTAAATTAACGAACATTGATGGAGTGATCGAAGTTGGAAGTGCAACAAATGTTTAACATTGATGATCAATTAAACTTTAGTGGTTAATCTGTAACAAAAATAAAGTTAAGGGACTATTATAAAATTTTAATAGAAAAAGCCAACTAAAAATTGAACACTGCAGGAGTTATGAACAATGAAGATTGGATTCGATTCGATTTCACCAAGAATTATCTGCTATCTATTATTCATAATCTTCTTCAACATTGCTTCACGTCCTGGAAATGGACTAATGATTTTCCCCCCTTCTTCTCGTTGATTCGCCACGAATTCGTTTTTATCATCCAAAATCCCTAATTTCCTCATCCTCTCCGCCGCCGTCGGAATTGTACTGTTCTTCGATTTCAGCCGCTCTCTCCGCGTCCTTCTTCTTCTTTCACCGTCGCCCTCGTCGGAAGTTTCCTCATTCTTCTTCAATTTCTGCATTTTCTTTTCCACACTCCTAATTTCGTCCCCAATTCTCGGAATTCTACTTCCCTTGGAGCTTCCTAGAAGCCCAAAATCAATCTTACTCCAACCCGCCTTATCTTCGTTATCCCACCCGAATCGCTGGCTAATTTCCAGCAGTTCAGAGACAGCATTCTGATTCCCATTCGCTGGTTCCGAGGAATTACCCAAAACGTCGCCGTTTAGAATTTTCTCAGCGAATTCCCACTCTATGCGGTCTTTGTACACCGGGTCAATGAGCACCTCATCGCAAAGCTTGGCCCATTCTTCAAAGTCCTGGGCTCTTAGGTTTTTTGAGACCCATCTCAGATAGGTTGAAGGTAGGGTTCCCAACATTTTGCCCTTGTATTTTCCGAAGTCTATGACTCGATCCCGAGGTGGAATGACTGGAATTGCGGTGTTGGTCCGGCGGAATGGTGGCGGAATCGGAGTTTTGGGGTTTGTGTGGAAGCAGTAAAATGCAGAGGAACGGAGTGGAGTTGTAGTGTAGTGCACGAATGGAAAATTCATTTCGTGTAAGCTTCCTTCTACGGGTGATGAAGTGGATTGGGGATGTGTCAATTATGCGCGAGATTTGTCTGGATAAGCTAATATAAAATTTCACGATTGGCAATTGGGCATTGATCCCCAAAATTTTACCTCGAAATAAGTGTTACTGTGTCAGTGCTTGACCCTGAGATTATCATTTTTAGAATAATTTTTTTTCAAGAACGCATGGTTAGAAAATAAGAATTTTCTTTTTTTACTTATATGTGATATTATTTTATTGAAAAATATATAATTAATAAGAAAAGAGAAAAAATTTATAATTTTAATAAGGGGTCAAATGGGACATAAGAGTTAAAAATAATTTGACTAAGAATTAATTTTTATTTTGTAATGTTAAAATGACAAGTATTTTGATAAATTAACAACCCGTTTGGCCCTCTTTCTTTCAATTTTAAATGTTTAGAATAATATTTTTTTAAAGAATGTGTGGTCGAAAAAGAAGAATTTTTTTTCGATTTATGTAAAATATTATTTAATAGAAGATTGTGTGGTTGAAAATAGACAAGAAAAATTGAGAATGAGAAAGATGGCCAAACGGTCTAAATGGAAATTTTGTTTATAAATAAAGTTATAAAAATAAAAAATTTAAATGACAGTTGAAAAGGCAACAAAAAAATAAAAAGCTGTCTTGAATTGTTGACTTCTTGTCATAATTTTTCGTTAATAACTTATTAAAAATATAAAATTAGACAATAATAAAGTTTAATCGGCAGTGATACCAACAACTTCTCTATCGACGGTATGCAATCGAAGTACTGTCGATGAGATTGCAGACAATATCATCAACGTTGTTGTCATCGCTAATCGTAGTAGAAGATGTGTCGAAGAGAATCTATGATATTCGATTGCATTCAAAATCACTAACAAACAAATATTGATTTAACATTTTTATGTTAGTATTGCAAGCCTTGATCACCGCGATGAAGAACACATCTTGGATTGTAGAGAAGATGAGCTTCTTGCCATCCATCATAGTGTAGCATTCTGGGAATCGACGAGAGCATCCAGAGTAAGGGGAGCACCTCCAGCCTCTAAGGTCAGAAATGTGCCCCTTGTGATAGCTAAATACGATACTTAAACCATTATTCACGGAATGTAGATAAGTGCTCCTATCCCAACTGATATTGAGCATTTGTGAAGCGTACATTCTGAAAATAGCATTTGGTTTGCAATGATGAGGTGAAATACGCCACAAATAGATTTATCTGGATAGCACAGTAAACTCCAGGAGCCATCGAAACTTCCATAATTTCAAACTTGTTTAATTGCTCATTACAAATCCCAACTCTTCAAACTCGCCAAAAAATCAAAATGGTGAATATAGCTCATCACTGATAAATGAATCCATCACCTCTTTGCCTCTCCCCAACTTGCAAGTAACTCGACATGTCCGCCAAGCTATATATCATAATAAGAAACCACACTTTTTTTCCCATTATTATCATCATCATCTAGTTTCTAAATATTTTCGTTGGTGATAGGTATATAATAAATTTTGTTTACTCTATGAATCCATATCGAGTGATGCGAAATATCATTCATTATTATTATTTGGCTAATCAGCTGTAAAATCCAATACTTTTTTTTTCCAGCTATGATATATGTCATGAATTTGATTAATCGTGTATTGATTTTCTCTAGCATTTCAAGTTAATAATGTTCAAATTGAGCTAAGAAAATTTAGTTTTCAAGAAACACAAAATTTAATTTATAAATAATCAAAAACCTCATTTTCAAGTATATATTTTAATGAATCATAAGTATTATTCACTTATCTACTAATCTCATCTCTATCTAATTTTTAAAAAAAATTCTACATTTTTTCTTGGCTGACCATACTTTTTAATACAGCCACAACGTTTTAGATGACGATAGCAGAAAACGTGGAGCGAGCATCAATTAGAGTGTGTTTGGTAGGAATTTGCATTTCAAGTTAATAATGTTCAAATTGAGCTAAGAAAATTTAGTTTTCAAGAAACACAAAATTTAATTTATAAATAATCAAAAACCTCATTTTCAAGTATATATTTTAATGAATCATAAGTATTATTCACTAATCTACTAATCTCATCTCTATCTAATTTTTTAAAAAAATTCTACATTTTTTCTTGGCTGACCATACTTTTTAATACAGCCACAACGTTTTAGATGGCGATAGCAGAAAACGTGGAGCGAGCATCAATTAAGAGTGTGTTTGGTAGGGATTTTTGGGGGAAGAATTGATTTTTGAATAGTGATATGATGGGAAATGTATGGTTGAAAAGGAAGAAAAAAGTATCGATGTGTTCAACCCATAAAAAGTAGTATTATTTTTCTAATATTAATGACAATCAATAATCTAATTTTATTTAGAGTGTGTTTGGTAGGGATTTTTGGGGGAAGAATTGATTTTTGAATAGTGATATGATGGGAAATGTATGGTTGAAAAGGAAGAAAAAAGTATCGATGTGATGAAAAATATTATTTTATTGAAAAATGTATGGTTAAAAATGAGAATTAATTTTTAAAATCACCAACAAACAGGCTCTAAATCACACGAGCGTCACTTTACACGGCTTAAGATAATTGGATGATTGACTAACGTGCACCATCGGCGCAAATATCAATTATAACTCACCTTCTCTCTCAGTTCACCGATTCATCTCTCTCCTCCTCCATCGAAATATATCTCGATTGGATCTCGTCGGCTGAGATTCTGTTTTTGTATCTGGTTTTACAATCGATTGCATCTGTTTAACTGAAAACGGAGAAAAATGCCGTCGGTGTATGGAGGTCCTTTGACTACCTTCGAGGATTCCGAGAAGGAGAGCGAGTATGGATATGTTCGCAAGGTTATTCTGCTTCCTTCTATCCTTATTGTCACCACTTTACTTTCAGTATCCGATCCAATTTCACTTTCAACTTCCACTTCACAACCGTTACTCGTTGCATTTTGCATTGATTGTTTGATGGATCACAGTTACACTTCACATCACCGATTTGTTTTTTTGGTTGAATTTGATATAATTTGGTCAATTTTGATTTTCTCTTTGTTGGAATTATTCTGCTAATTTTTACTTAGTTGAGCGTACTGTTTCCAAATGGAATTTGTGATTTCAAGAGATCTGGTCTTAATGCAGCTGCTCTAAGAACCGAAATGTTAGTTTATAATCAATACATCTCGTCCCTTACTTAGATTTAGTATGTTAGTACCTCGTTTCAGAATTCTTTGTTCTTTTAAGATATCTTTGCCCAAGTTTTTGGCATTCCGTGGTCTATACTTGCAGTCCTTTCCTCCGGTTTGAACATTAGCAGATATTTTTTAGTTTTTGCTAACATGAGTTGAGTCACTTCATTTAAGTCATTTAAGTGATTACTAATTGATGCCTGGATCTTAGTATCAGTACTTTCGTACTAATTTGAAAACAATAAAAAAAGAATGTATAAATGCTTTGACATCAGGAGACTCAGCTAAACATTGATGCAAAGGTTATATTATATTTGTTACTCTGTCTGGTTATTGTCATCCCAGTTTCAATTGCAAGCCTATGCTTTCTATAAGTTGCTTGATTTTTTTTTCCTCACCTCGGACTTCACAATGCCATGCTGTATATTTTAAATAATTCAGAATTGTTTGTTCTAATACGACGATCTTCCTTGATTGGGATAATTACTAGCTTGATGGGGAGATCGTTCTTGATAGTAAAATTAATTCTGTAAAGATTCCCATGTTTTCAAGAGCTGGATAATGCTTCTTGTTGAAAGGCTCCAACAAATTCTGTTCTAATATGCATTTTATTTTCCAATAGGTATCTGGACCAGTGGTGGTTGCTGATGGAATGGCAGGAGCTGCCATGTATGAACTTGTTCGAGTTGGACATGACAACCTCATTGGGGAAATTATTCGGTTAGAAGGAGATTCGGCCACAATTCAAGGTTTAATTATTTGTTGTTCATGCTTGTTCTTTCCCATAAAGTGTCAGGTCTTCCTATCCAGTAGCATACACACCCTCAACCTACAAAGAATAAGTAAAAAAATAAATGAACGAATTGTGGCCTAGATAAATGAATAAACGAATGAAAAGTATGATTTATTTCCTCAATGTCTAGTCGGTTTTATATGAATTAGAATTAAGATGACTCATTGTTGACTATTAATCTTTTTCTGCTTTTCTTGCAGTTTACGAAGAAACAGCTGGCTTGATGGTGAATGATCCTGTTCTACGAACACACAAGGTTTTTATACTAACTATTTTAACTCATTCATTGGAGTTGTTTACTGGTTTCCTATATATGCTAAAAGACATAAACCTTATTTTACTAATTTTCCAACTCTACAGCCTCTGTCAGTGGAATTGGGGCCTGGAATCCTTGGGAACATCTTTGATGGTATTCAGGTTCGGAGAAATCTTATTGCTTAAATGTCTCATCTCCCCCTCCCAAATTTGAGCACTTCAATATGACAGATCATGTTCCGAGCTTTGCTTGTGGCCAGTGGAGACAACCGTCTAATGGTAGCTTTGTTTTCTATCCAATACTTAATACAGAGGCCTCTGAAGACAATTGCAAAAATATCGGGCGATGTCTATATTCCTCGTGGTGTTTCTGTCCCAGCTCTGGACAAAGACATTCTTTGGGAATTTCAGCCTAAGAAAATAGGTGCCTAGAGAGTTCCAAATCACTTACTATCAAATCAATAGTTTTAACTCAAATTAGAAATGTAGAGTAGCTTGGTGACACCTTTACTAATTTAAAATCACATTCCTGTGCAGGAGAGGGAGATCTCTTGACAGGTGGAGACTTATATGCTGTAAGTTTTACAGAACTTAAGTCAGCATGCTGAAATTTTGAAATTCTTTTCCTGAAATCTTATTGCATCTCTTACCGGCACTTCAAATTGTTTAATCTACATAATAGAATCTCATATTTCGCTAAATTCAGAAACCTATTTTCCATTTCATTGATGATTGAATTTATACATGAGTGTAAGGAATAAAACGGTTATAATGACTGGAGAGAAAGTATAACAAATTCTTCTACTGTTACAAGGCAACATTCTGTACAATTATGCTAAGGTTCAGCTGCTATATTCTTTGACGACGTGTCCATTTCTTCTTTTGATGAGATGGCAGAATGCTCTATGTTGATACTACATGTCAATTGACATCTTTCCTATGCAGAGTGTATTTGAAAACAGTTTAATGCAACACCATGTGGCACTTCCTCCTGATGCTATGGGAAAGATAAGCTACATTGCCCCACCTGGCCAATACTCTTTGAAGGTTTCTCTTTTTAACTCCACTTTTATGCTACTATAGAACTTCCATAATTTAGTTAAGTTCAATCTATGATCTCTTCATTCTCTTGCCTTAATATGTCCATTTTATATGCAGGACACTGTTCTTGAACTCGAGTTTCAAGGCGTCAAAAAGAAATTTACTATGCTTCAGGTCACCTTCTAATCGTGGATAATTTTGAAGTTCGGTGAATGCTTAATTGTTTACAGAATGACATAAAAAACTTGCTTTGACATGTCTATTTATCTGCAGACTTGGCCTGTACGTACACCTAGGCCTGTGGCTTCTAAGCTTGCTGCTGATACTCCTCTTCTGACTGGGCAGGTGACTTTTTTACAAACACTCATGTTGCTGTTGTAATATATTTTTCTTCTACATGTTACCGTTTTCAGATTTGCGTTAACGGAATCTCTATTCTATTCAGCGTGTTCTTGATGCTTTATTTCCCTCTGTTCTTGGTGGTACTTGTGCCATACCCGGTGCGTTTGGTTGTGGGAAAACAGTTATTAGTCAAGCTCTTTCCAAGGTTAATGTCATCGAGTTCATTTTCCTCTTTGTTTTATTGTTAATCTGGCACACTGAAATCTTATTTTAAACCAGTTTTCCTATTTTTTAAAACTAAATGCAGTATTCTAACTCTGACACTGTGGTGTACGTTGGTTGTGGAGAAAGAGGAAATGAAATGGCAGAGGTACACTTTTTCCATTATTTTTTTAGCAACCAATAACGTCATCAGAGTATTTAAACATAGACTACTAACTACAGGTGCTTATGGACTTTCCTCAATTGACGATGACGCTGCCTGATGGCCGGGAGGAGTCTGTCATGAAGCGTACTACACTGGTGGCCAACACTTCAAACATGCCAGTGGCTGCTCGTGAGGCTTCAATTTATACGGGTAAACATGCTTCTCATGAATATTCTTAATCTATCAGCTGTCCTGGCGAAGTTTATTTAGGCTTCGTTTGAGCCCCATTTTTGGGCAAAATGAGTTTTGTAATAGTATTTTTTTTTTTTTTTTTGAGAATGTGTAGTTAAAAAGTTTTGGATTTACATGCAAAATTATTTTACTGGTAAAATGTGTGGCTGGAAATAAGTTTGAGAAAAATGAATTTTTAGATAATGGGGCTCGAACAAGGGCTTAGTAGCACTGAAGGTCACGCCAATTTGAGTTCTTTGTCATGGTTACTTCATAGAAATTCAATTCTCGTTTCTCATCCGGTTTCTGTAATTTGTTGGTGTGCTGAAATAATCTGTTTTCTGCTCCGGTTTCTCAGTGGATGGCAGATGTAGTTGAATTTCAACCATTTTAAAGCCCTTTGTTATGCCTACTGCTAGTAGACTGCCCAAGACTTTGTTCCTTCAGTTGCTCAAGTGACTGTCAGTGACTTATTTTTACTGATGCACATGCTTTCTTATGTTTGTATCAAATTGTATTTATACTCCATTGCTTTTTTATTGGACGAACCAAGGCAGTGGTGGTTTACCCATCAAATGGATAGTTTTTCATTTTTTTGGAATATGGATTTTCAGGAATCACTATAGCTGAATATTTCAGAGATATGGGCTACAATGTCAGTATGATGGCAGATTCAACATCTCGTTGGGCAGAAGCATTGCGTGAAATTTCAGGTCGCCTGGTAAGTATCTTATATTTGTTGTTATTTTGAGTTGAATAAATAACTGTTTTAGACTTTTTGTTAAGAAAGACTTCCCTGATAAAGAGTGATGCTTGTCTTTGTTCTTTTAAGTAGAAATCTAGTTTTGAGAGTTCACATCTGGTCAGTCTTTTCAAAAACTAATTGTTAGGAGGATATTGGGATCCCTCAGCTGGGAAAAAGAAAGTTGTCTGAATGGTGATACAGTCATCAAATGACTTTGCTTTGAATTTTATAAGTACTGGGAAATGGAATGAATTTATAAAGGTACAAGCAGAAGGGAAAAAAATTATTGGTGTCATGATTTCTCTGTCATTGTATACGAACAACAATGCATGTTTTCTTGTTGCATGTCAGCTGCATACATTAGTGAATAGTATTTTGGTCACACAGACAGACACAACACATTAAGTGCCTGCTTGGGAGGTTTTTTTTTTTTTTCACAGGTTTTGACCAGGCACAGTTTATGAGGAGGGGGTTAGAAGAACCGGTGCTTGCTAGTTTTTTTTTGGGCACCGATTTTGGATGGTTTAAAAACCACTCAAAATCGGTGTAGTGTAATTTTGACTGGTGCCCACCAAATCGGCGGGTCTTGGCCGTTTCTCATATTATCCTCCAATTTTATCAGTTATAAAATAATTATTTTCAACCAACATATTTTCTTCAAAACTGACTTATAAATAAAATTATATTAACTAAAAAATTATTTATAAGCAAAAAAATTATATTATAATTAAAAAATACTTATAAGTAAAATATTACTTGTAAGATAAGAAAAATTACATTATAATTAAAAAATTACTTTTATGTAAAAAAATATGTTTATAAAAGAAAAATACTACTAATAAGACAAAAATTCACTTATAAAATATTAAAAGTTACTTATAAGTAAAAAACTCACTTAAAATTATTTAAAAGTACAAAATTTACTTATAATTATAAAATTTACTTAGAAATAAAAAATATTAACTTAAAATTTGAAGTAAGCATTTTACTTTATTTAATTTTTTAAAGTTAAATATTAACTTATATGTAAAAAATTACTTATAAGTAAAATATCACTTGCAAGGAAAAAATTTCATATAAGAATCTATAAATTGAAAATTTTACTAATGGACATATATGTAATTTTATTCTGTTAAAAAACTTTTAGAACCGGTTGATATTAAACTCTCAAGCATAGGTTGGACAATTTTAAAAATCGCTACTAAAGTCACTCAAAATCGTTCCACTCATAAATGCTCAAAACCGGTACTTTAAAAAACGTTTATAACCAGTACGCCGAAACTCCCAAGCATGCCCTAACCCAATTTTTTGCCATGTGGCAGAGAGAACACATCAGAACAATTTCCCTCTTGCAATTACGAAGTACTGGAAAATAAAATAATTTGATGTGTTCTATTATAATACCAACAGAAAAAAAATTTCTTATTTTTGCGATAGTTTCCCCATAAATATTTGCAACGCTGCATGTTTGCTTGTTACGTGATTAGCTAATTATATATTAGTAACTAAAATTTAGCCTCTAGTCACACAGACAGAGCACAAACTTTGGAGCTGTCTTTCATTTTTATAAATCTCTGAGATATTATCAAGCAACCATTCTATCTATTCAATTTGCATGGGATGACCTTAATTCTCAAAACTCCTGAAGTTTAAACTTGTCATTTCCTGATTGTATTCAACATATAATTTGCTTTACAGGCAGAGATGCCTGCCGACAGTGGATATCCTGCATACTTGGCAGCACGTTTGGCATCCTTCTATGAGCGTGCTGGTAAAGTTAAATGTCTTGGTGGACCAGAAAGAACTGGCAGTGTCACCATTGTTGGTGCTGTTTCACCTCCAGGAGGAGATTTCTCTGATCCTGTTACGTCTGCAACTCTCAGTATTGTCCAGGTAATTACAGATGTTGAACAACTCACAAGTTTATCTTCTTTTTAGACATTAGGCCATTTCTTGTACTCAGTTGCCATATTTCAGGTTTTCTGGGGTCTGGACAAAAAACTGGCACAGAGGAAGCATTTCCCTTCTGTAAACTGGCTCATTTCTTACTCGAAGTACTCAGGGGTATGTTTCTATTTTGCTGCATTCTTTGGTTTATATTCTGGACACATGCTTTATTTTATGCTCTCTGCGAGCCAAATTTCTCTTGGCACTTGCTGAAGCTTGTGTTTTCAGGCACTGGAAACCTTTTATGAGAAGTTCGATCCAGATTTTATTGATATCAGGACAAAAGCTCGTGAAGTGCTGCAAAGAGAGGATGATTTGAATGAAATCGTGCAGGTATTTTCTATTTCTGATTTAAAAGTCCTTTTTTCTGTGACATTGATGGAGAGAGAGTAAAAAATATTTGTTGTTTCCAGTCAGAACAGAATTCAAAATATATAAATATTAAAAGAATCCAAACTCATAACAGTAATATACTCTCTCTATGTGCTTAACTCATTCTGCCTATGTACTTTTATTGGTTAAGATCGATATGAAAGGAATGATTTCTTCATTGACTTGACCTAAGTAGTTCGGATCAAGTTTCGTAAGTTGACCTTGAAAGGATGTCTGCAGCCTTTTGGAATGGATTCGGTTTGGTACTACACATTGAAACATTTGTTCTGGGCACAAAAATGTTTGCTACTGTCACTGTGACCAAAATGCATTCTAATAAGCTTAGCTGTTTATTTGGCAAATTGTCATCTCTCTTTCTGATCCTAAATTTTCTTTCACGAACAATTCCCTCCAATTTCTGTCGCATGTATCTGAACTATTATAGTCTCAGTCTCTTGTCCAGTTTTTGTCCAGATAAAGAGGCATGGACTCTAAATTTTTGAAATGGTTAAAATAAAATAAAGAAAAAAAAAATCTTATGTAGCTTTAAATGATGTCTAGTTATTTCCTTATTGCAGCTTGTTGGAAAGGATGCTTTAGCTGAAACAGATAAAATTACCCTGGAAACTGCAAAGCTCTTGAGGGAGGACTATCTTGCACAGAATGCATTTACACCGTGAGTCCATGCTAGATTTTTTCTTAATAATTGATTCAGTTCAATTGAATGTCTTACGAGACTTATCTGAATGTTGTCTTCGGTAACAGTTACGATAAATTCTGCCCATTCTACAAGTCTGTTTGGATGATGCGCAACATCATTCATTTCTACAATTTGGCTAATCAGGTATATTATTTTCCAAGCTTTTCCCCTTTTCAATTATGATACATGCCATTAAATTTGTTGAATGATCTTTAATTTAGAGGACACTATTTATACCGAAGTGCTTGATTTTGAATCTTTAAATGTAAAAAACTTACAATCCTTTACGCACATGTTAAAAGTTCAAATTCGTTATAACTTATACACGAGCTAGCCAAGCATCAAATATTAGTTGTGAATTGATGCTGAGGCTTGTTAACATTTAGTACTATCTCACGTTTCCATTATCTGCAGCTTCTGCATGTAATTTTGGGTTCAATCGTCAACTTGTTGAAGTTTGAATGACATGCTGTGATGTATGGCTAGAAAAACACTGCAATTTTATTTTGTTCTGAAGTTTGCCTTTTGTTGCAGTTTGGTCACTCAGTTATATACATTAATTTTCTAACGTAATATCCAATGTAGAAGTCCTCCACGTTGATGTCACGTCAGACTATCATGTGCCATGTCAGACATTCCATTAAAATAAAAAATAAAAAAAGCTAAAGGATTTTTATTGAGAACAACTCTGATTTTTTACTAGGCATGCGCACCTGTAGCCTGGCTTTTTGCCTCTTTTAACGATGCCCGTTTTCCAATCCCTTTATGGGACAAAATGTAGGGCCCCCGGCAAAGCTAATTGTTTATGTTTGTTTTACTCTTATCTTGTCTTCATTTGCTTATTGATTACAACTAATTATATTACATTGCTTGTATTTCAATAGGCTGAAAATAGTTTCATTTTGAACAAACAAAACATTTGATCATATTGGTTATTGATTTTAAGATGTTCAAAGAAGTTACAGAAAAATAATTCCAATTGAAAAGCATTGATATTTACTTTGAATTAGTGATATGTAAAATGAAAATAATTGTTATATTTTTTAGCGTGTTCACATTTATTTATTTATTTTTGGCATCCTATTTGACCTTTTGACCCTTGACACTTTCCCTTTTCCAGTTCGATACCCAGGCTGGTTTTCAGAACACCGTATTTAATATGTAACATGTTTTGATATGCAGGCAGTGGAACGAGGAGCTGGTATGGATGGCCAGAAGATAACCTACGCTCTTATTAAGCATCGTCTAGGAGATTTATTCTACCGTTTAGTGTGAGTATATCACAGACATTGATGATTGAATCGACCTTGTCATGACATTTTGTAGTATTAACCTGCTTGTTCGATTTTCATGCTACCAGTCCTCATCTTTCCTTTCCCTTTAAACAATACAGGTCTCAAAAGTTCGAGGATCCAGCTGAAGGAGAGGAAGCTCTGGTTGCAAAATTCAAGAAACTTCACGAGGATTTGACAGCTGGTTTCCGCAACCTCGAGGATGAAACCCGGTAATCGATGTGGTGTTATTAATTTATGCTATATCTGCCAGTGTTTCTCAACTTTCGCTTTAGTGGAAAAACTAAATTATTGTGATGTTCTTAATCTATCGAGGAAGCAACGAGTTAAGGTAGTTTTAAGGTTCGTATTTGTCCCGTGTTCAATATGGTTTGTGTAGCTCTATCTGTTTAGTTCAACGATCAATGCTGTATTTTTTTATTGGTTGCTTTTGTAACTTATGTCGAATAAAGCCTTTGGGTTTGAGAGAGGAAATATACTGTGCACCAAGACCACTATTAAATCGTCATCC
>CAIGRT010168318.1:0-10375 GCA_903798405.1 Fraxinus platypoda | reverse complement strand
CGAACCAAACCATTCGGTTCTCGATTCGAATACCCGTTCGGGTATTTCATTTTAAAAAAACCGCTCGGTTCGGTTCCGGTTCGGTTCGGACATTTTGCCCAGCCCTAATCATATCAACCAGCTCCAGGTGAAGCTCGAGCCGACCTTATGTTGATAGGAATGATCGGAGTCGTACACATATATAGTTGAATTAACAAAGAAGATCTCCGCGACAAAACAGTGGTGATTCGCGATCACTGGAATATGCATATGCGTACAACCCTCCCATGACTTCCCCCCGACACTCGGTCACATCCCTATAACCCACTTGAGTATATATTCGGGCACCGTGTACTCGTTACCCATAAGTTGGAGCGACTGATACTCAATGATAACGGCAAGCAGGAACTCGGTGCTCAATATGACTCGGTCAAGAATGTCGAATGATCTCGGATATCGTCGAGCTCGATCGCGCAATAAGTCCATTGCCATGTCAATGTGCTACATCAAGAAACACAAATAAAAAATAGAGGGATTTATTTCATTTGATAAACAAAAAATTATGTATACATAATAAATAACAATTGCGATATTACACTTAAATCGTCGATGAGCCAGGCACCCGAAGTCGTGATATCGTGAAACCACTTATAGGCATCGATGATCATCATTTCACCTATCATGTGGCTAACTCTGAAAAAAGAAACAAAAAAACTATGAAAAGAAGTATAGATGAGTTAGTGTAACGTATTTCACTAAAATATTAAAATACTTACCTGAGAATTATTCTCCGCCTTTCTGCCTCAAATGCCATCCACTTAGCATAGTCCACCTCCCGGAAGAGATTGAATGGGTATGTCCCATCTACGAACATCCTTATCTTCGTGCTCAATTGTGAAGGGAGAAACGACGTACTGTGACGACAATCTCAGTCTATTGCCGACCACCTCCTCCGGCACGTCAACAACACGCTTTTTACCTTTTGTCACGACTAGTGTCCTTTCCTCATCCGCCATCCCATCAGTCCTGGGGCTCACCATCTCCTCTGTCATCGAGGCCATCCCTCCGTCTCGGGCACATCCTCTGCCTCGAGGACCATCATTCCCTTCGCACTGGAGCTCGCCATCTCTTCCGTCATCGAAGCCACCCCTTCTGTACCGGCACCGCCACCCCCTCCACCTCGGGCAGCGCCACCTCCTTAGTCATCGGGACCACTCCCTCCATCCTCTCCTCCTCTGCCACTTCTCCCGTCTCCACCGAGGTCACCCCTTCCTGCTCCACAGATAAAAAAATGATTCGAATGCGTCATCATTTGTCCATAATGGTACGTGACCTCGATCTATGTCACCATCACCTCGTCTATCACCCCCTCGTATGCCTGCTATATCGCATCGGAGTGCTGCGACCTCATCCTAAAGTTTTGCTACATAGCCTCGTAACACTACAACATCATGGCATAAACTTGATACCTCACCCTTATCTTCTCTCGTAGCGTGCCCACCTCATCCGTCATCTTACGTCGTAACGTCCATACCTCATCTCGTAGCGCACCCACCTCTTCCGCTATAAATCCATTCAGGCAGACATACAGATCATGAAAATAATGACTCTGACTGTGTGTAGAAGTTCCACGGGAGAGATGTCTAGATGGAGGAAAAGGATATCTCATCGACGGAGGTGATTCCTTCGGTGGAAGTGATCTCCTGGACGGAGGTGATCCCATCTGCTAAGGTGATCGTCAATCAACTGGAACGCGCTCTTACACAAATAAAAATAATAAAAATTATTGACTTAGTTAAAATAGGCTAACTCATACAAAATGGTAATCAATAAATTATATTCAATTTACATACCCAATCTCAGTTCAGGACGGAATTGGACATCTGGTAGTGTCGAGTATACGGAACGGATAATTCCCGCACAAAACCTCAACCCTTCTCCTCCGTCAATGGCCTCAACTCAGTTAGGATTTTAAGATGACATATTGACAGTTCAACTAGTTAATGATCATATGATGAAATTGTGAAAGGAATTACAATATAAATCGTAAATGTGTAATATTCACCCGAGGGTCGTCGATGAGGGATGATAACTATTTGCCAGATGAATATTCGTCTGCTTAGGATGCTCGCCAATGATGCATCCGAGGGTAGCATTTCTCCTCTTGCTTAGCAAACCAAGTACCAAAGAGGGGGACAATCTCATATACCCATATCTGCAATACATACAATTATTATATATAAATTCAGTATAAATTTTTTTTAACGTAAATTATGTTAATAATTTACCTGCACAGCCAAGGTCCATAAGTATCATACTTATACATGGACCCCTTAGGCTTCGAGTGTGATCTGGTGAAGACGTGAACGGCATCCTCAAGATATCTCTAAGGCTAAAGGACTGAGAGCTGGAGAAGTTTTGGAATTAGTACATTCCGATGCTTGTGGACCCACTAATATTCGGGCTAGAGAAGGATATTAATACTTCATCACCTTCGCGGATGATTATTCTAGATATGGATACATATACTTTATGTCTCACAAGTTCGAGGGTTTGGAGAAATTCAAGGAGTTTCGGATGGAGGTTGAGAAATAATTATGTAAGAGTATCAAGGCCCTTCGATTCGATTGTGGTGACGAATATCTATCCCAAGATTTTAAGGTATAATTATCGGATAATGGAATATTGTCCCAATTGAGTAGACCAGTACTCCCAACAGAATGTGTCTCGAAAAGAAAAAATCGGAGTCTTTTAGATATGGCGGATCAATGATTAGTTATTCCATGAATGATGAGTTATTTCTTGAATTTAATACCATCTATGTCGGTTCCCAAGACACCTTCTGAATTGTGGAATGGGCACAAGCCTAATTTACACTACATTCGAATATGCGGGTGTTAGGCACATGTGCTAAAGGAAAAGATAGATAAGATGGAATCGAGATTGAGGTTTGTCTCTTTGTAGGATATCCAAAAGAAACACGATGTTGGAAGGGCAAAATTGTCATTTTTCCATTTTCAACATATTGATGATCAAATGGAGGGTTGACTTGTGGAATGATGATCAGAGGATATTTTTATCGGATCATCATTTGCTTCTATAATTGTCACTCAACTCAAGAGTACAATTTCAACTTTTTCGTAGAATAAGCCAGGATTAATATATTTATCTCAATTGGTCAAGAGTTGACCNTTTTATCGGATCATCATTTGCTTCTATAATTGTCACTCAACTCAAGAGTACAATTTCAACTTTTTCGTAGAATAAGCCAGGATTAATATATTTATCTCAATTGGTCAAGAGTTGACCCAATTAGAAATATCTATTGGAACTTAGGTCTTGTGAGTCGGTTAGGTCCCTCTCTCAACTCTAATATAAGTATGAGACTTATTTGGCCTACTACATTAAAGTCCAAGAAAAATTGTACAATTACACACACACACACACACACACACACACACACACACATATATGTATATATAAACGCTCACTAGAAAAATTACACGACACATTGTTCTCCATTAGGCTGCATAAAGGTTTTGTGATCTTTGCAAAGTCTTGTATGAATCTTTCTAAGAAGCTTCTGATCCCTTTAATTAATTTAGGTGGCTACAATTTTTCAATCACCTATATCTTGGCTTTATCAACCTTAATACCTTGTGAAAAGATCCTATGTCCCAACACTATTCCTTCATTCACCATAAAATGACACTTCTCCCAATTAAGCACTAGATTCATCTCTTTACACTGTTATAAAACTAGATATAGGCGTTCTAAGCAGTTGTCAAAAGAATCTCCAAATACTGAAAAGTCATCCATAAATACCTAGATGTACTTTTCCACCATGTAAAAGAATGTGGCCATCATGCAGCGTTGAAAAGTTGTAGCTGCGTTACGTAGACCAAAATGTATTCTCCTCAAGGCAAACACACCGTAAGGGGTGTGAAGGTTGTCTTCATTTGATCTTCTAGAGCAATTGCTATTTGATTGTGCCTTGAATATCCATCCAGAAAACAGTCATGAGAGTGGCTTGCTAACCTTTTATCAATGAAGGACAATGGAAAGTGATCATTTCTTGTGGCATTATTGAGCTTGCTAACCCATGCATCTAATAATTTCAAAAACATTTCTCACCACTTCCTTCAAAGTTGGATTCAATCTGCGCTGACATTGGACTAATGGCTTTGACTCGTCCTCCATTAAGATTTTGTGTATGAAAAGAATAGGTCTAATTCCTCTAATATCAGTTATTGTCCATTCAATTGCAGTTTTGTGCCTCTTTAGTACCTCCAACAACTTTTTCTCCCCCTTCACTGTCATATCATTAACGATTATTATTGGAAGTAAATCAAATTCTTCCAAATAAACATAGCATATATGTGATGGCAAAGGCTTTAACTCATAACCTCGAAAGGTAATTCCCAATTTGGTGCCACTATAACAAGTGTATGGTTAACTTTGATAGACTTGAGATTGGGCAATTTAAATAAGCTGTCTTTGAACTATTTTATGAGGCATGAGAGAGATTCAAGGAGTTACTTAGAAGATGCCCTCAACAGGACTATATAATTGGATGCCGATTGAAATATTCTATAATGATTTGAATGGTTAGACATAAACGATAATTGATGCTGCTGCTGGTGGTATCTTGATATCTAAAATTGCAGAACAGGCTTATTCCATATTGGATGGGATGGGCACCAACAATTATTAATAGCCAAGTGAGCGTTCAAGTGTGAAAATGATTGCTGGTCTTTATGAGGTAGATCTCATTACTGCTCTTATAGCTCAAGTGTCATTATTCACTAGCCAAATAGCTACATTAACTACACATGAGGTAACTCAACCAAAAGTAGAGTTTGCTATAGCTGTTTTATTCCGTACCAGGAGATTGATATGGAGAATGAGCATGTTCGGTACGTAAACAACCGAGATTTCAACCATTAAGGAAATAAATCGTTGAATTACCACCATCCAGAGTTGTGAAATCAGGAAAATCTCTCTTATGGTAATAGAAGAATGTGCTCCAACCTCCTCTTGGGTTCAATAATCAAGCTACTGAGAAGAAACCATCATTAGATCTTTTGGAATTTTTTATTTCCTTGACCAGATCAAGATTTAACAAGAATATGTCATGACTAGACAATATTTAGACTCATATAATCAACATGGAGGCCACGATGAAATCTCTTAAGGTCCAGATCTGTCAGCTAGCTACTTTAATAATTTCTCAACCGAAAGGAAAGTTTCCTAGTAATATAGAGGTGAACCCAAGGAACATTGCAAGGTCATTACCTTGAGAAGTGGTAAAGAGATTGATGATAGCAAGCTTAAATAGTCTTTGATTTTTACATATGTTTTTTAATCAAGAAAAAGAAGAGCGGACTGAAGAACGAGAAACTAAAGCAGAGAAAACAAAGAAGGCTCCTAAGTTGAATTCAATTTCATTTCCAGACAACGCACTAATTATAAAGACACCAATCCCATATACACAAAGATTCTAAGAAAAGAAATTTGATGCATAGTTTGCAAAATTCTTGGATATTTTCAAGACGCTTCATATAAACATTCATTTTGCAAATGCAAGGGGACAAATGCTGAATTATGCTAAATTTATGAAAGAAGTGATTTCAAAGAAGATGAAGTTAGATGAGTACAATACAATAAAGCTAACAGAAAACTATAGTGTCATTCTCCAGAAGAAGCTCCCTCAGAAGCTAAAGGATCCAGGTAGCTTTATAATTCCTTTGCACAATTGACGGTTCGTCCTTTGATGATACACTATGTGACCTAGGGACGAGCATCCATTTTATTGCCTCTCTCTGTCTTCAAAAAATTGGGTCTTGGAAAAGTGAAGCTGACTACCATCACTTTATTGCTTGTTGATAGATCTCTCACTTGCCCATGGAGATCATTGAAGATGTTTGGGTTAAAGTTGATAAATTTATTATTTCGATTGACTTTGTGGTGTTGGACATGGAAGAAGGTCAAGAAATCCCATTAATTCTTGGCCGACCATTTTTAGCAATTTGTAGAGCAATGATTCATGTACATAGAGGACAATTGATACTACGGATTGATGAAGAAGATGTCATGTTCAATATATACCAAGCTATGAAATTCCTTGAATATGCCGATACTTGTCATAGGATTGAAGCTATATATGCAGCTGTAAGGTTTATAAAGAAGATTCATTTGAAGACCCTTTAGAGCAATGTATTGTGACTAATGCTTCAAGAGAAGATATAGGTACTGCTAAATACTACACATGGAGCAAGGAAGTAGTTGATTCTATCCAAGCTCTTAAGCTTTACCACTCAAAAATAACATGAAACAAAAAGAAGATCTTTTGCAACCTATCAACATTGCTGAATCCAAAGAGAATTTGAATACTAAACCTGAGTTGAAGCCACTTCCTGACCATCTTCGCTATTTGGAGGAAGATTCTATAGTAAAGAAGCTAAATTTTCATTTGAAAGCTACAAGTTCTAAACGTCTTTTGCAACGTGATGAAATAAAGGAGTTCTGCAATAACGTCCATGAAAATGCAAAAATCTACAAAGAACAAACTAAAAAGTGGCATGAGGAGAGAGTTTATTCCAGGACAACAAGTACTTTATAATTCCCGCTTGAACTTATTCCCAGGTAAGCTTAAATTACAGTGGTCGGGATTATTTACCATTCACAAAATATTTCCTTCTGGTGATATCATGTTTCCTTAGCATCTAATCATTCCATCCAATCCACCATCGCACCACCATGATGTCGACATCGATGAAAATAATTAATGTTTTCACTCAAGGAAGTCCTCCACCTTTGTCTTTTCTTTCATATTGAGGACAACGTTTCATTTAAGTTTGGGGGATGGACATTAAATTTCTTAATTACTTTTGTGTGATTGTTGTTTTTTTGTTTTGCTTTCGTGTGATTATTGTGATTTTTTTTTTTATTTTGAGTTTGTGTGAATGTTGTGTTTAAAAAATAATTAATTTTGTTGCATGCTTATTTGAGTTAGATAACCTTACTGGCCATGATGAATATGCTTGAAAATACGTGTTATTTTATAAATTGTGAATCAATTATGTATTTCGTTGAATTTACGCTTATCCATGTAGAATGGACACTACTTATATACACGAATTAAGTTTAGTGTTGTAACAAGTTGATTCACATATATAGGTATTAGTGGATTTAGATGCTCAATCCTTCAAACTATTACATTATACATCCTTGAAACATTTTTATATAGTTTGGGGGTGGTCTAGCTAGTAAAAGAGATCATCTAGAAGTGTGTTGATTATCTGCATGTAAAAGAACATTTGTGTGATGTGTCTTTAACTACCAAATATAAACTATGTAATGACCATATGGGATCTAAGTCCTATGTATGTTTGCCTTGATAAAGAGAAAAAAAGCATTGCACTTGTTACTCTTATGCCTCACTCCGTTGCCTTTTTTACTCGAGTTAATAAGTCCGTAGGGGTATCTCGAAACTCGGTACCCTTTGGTCTAAAACAAAATCGGGGAGTTATTGACTTTAAACTCTTTACAGGGGTCAAAAAGAAAGCTCAAAAGGATGAGGTTGATCTTGAGCTATAATTGTCAAAATAGCAAGTGTGTATTTATAATTGAATTGTGGAGGCTTAGATAACTGGTAGGTTTGAAGTACTTAGTATAAGCTTGAATGTCGAAGAACTCAATTTTGGGAAGAACCATCACATGCATAGATTATTGACATTGGCGGTTAGAACCAACCGAATTCGAGCGATGAAAGAAATTAATAAATTGGAAGTCAACCTTCGAATACACCTTGGAAATATAATAAAAGAAAATAAGTTTGAGAATGTATATCTCGTGAGTGAAGAAATGATATATTTGACCATTGAGGATCGGGAATTGAACCAACTTATGAATATACAACATTTCACTTGATTCTTCACACTCATGAATCTTACATTGGATGAGTGAAAATTTGGCTTTTGCATTATAAGTTTAAAGCAACTCATAGACTTGATACAATGTTTTCAAGCTTGACCCAAAAGAACAAGCTATCTAACTAAAACTTATTGCATGCGAGTCGATGTATTATAGTTTTGCTTGTGTGCTTCCTTTATTCCTTTTCTCTTCTTTTTCTTGTGTTTGCTTGAGGACTAGCGAATTATTAAATTTGAGGGTGTTTGATGAGTGTGTTTGACTTATAATATTAATAATATTTAAAATTGATGTTTTATTTGTTCTTAAGAGTTTTTAAAACATTTTGATGTGTGTCTTCGCATTTTGTTGTAGGTATGTGATATGGTGACAAAAGGCGATTCTTGGAGCCTTAAGGAACTAAGAAGTGATAGACTAAAAAGGAAATGAAATAAGCTTGAGCTACAGAAAACAAAGAAAATCATCAGAGAGAGCAGGGCTTAGGCATTACCTTATTGGCGCCTAGGCGCCATTTAAGTCAAAAGAAGCAGAAAACTGGACAGAACTCCAGCGCCTGGGTGCCACTCAGCAAAAATAGGTAGCGCTACAATTAGGTATTGTTCCGCAGACTCTAAGGTTTATTTTGGTCTGAAAAAAGCCCAAATAACCCATACTCGAGATAGAAATAGAAGGAGGCATAAATACAACCTTTTAGAGAATTAAGAAGCACACTTCGACTATAGCGAATCTAGAGAACAAGGCAATTGAAGGAAGAAATGGTGACAAGAGAGATTGATCCCACTCCAAAACGATTATTTCTCTTTTGTTCTCCATGTTTATGATCATAAACTTAGATTTTCCTTATTTTTTCGATCATGAACTAATTCATTTATCTAAGGAATGGATGTAATCTATACTTGATACTATGTTTTGATTTTCAATATATATTTCTTTGAGGTTTTCTTCTAAGTTTATTTGTGTTATTTGTTCTTAATACTTTTAATTAACTGGTCATTAATTGATTGATTTGATATTTAGATTCGACACTCGAGAAAGACATTTTGAATGTGATCATAGAATAACACATTCTAGGATTTTATAGGTTTCAAGAGAAAGTATAAGTCATTTGAACCATTATTACAAAGAACCATAGAACTTGTGAATTTCTAAATTTTTTGATTTGGAATAGAGATATTGAAATTAGAATTTATGAATGATTTTCACTCGGTACTCGAGAGAGGGAGTAGAAATATTATTTTGATCCTTAAAAATTGGCATTTTATCGTTGATTTAGTCATGCTTTCGATTTAGATTTTGTTACAGTTCATTGATCCTATTAATTCGACCGGCTAGATAAAATAAGGGTTATTTTAATTATAGTACTTAATATGAATTTAATTATCAATCCCGATGAGTTCGACATCCTAACTCATCGTTATATTATAAAACTTGACACTGTGTACTTGCAATATAATTACAACAAACACTTATCCTCTAATGTCTTGTAAAGTTCTTGTTACATAGAACATCTTGCAAGGTATTATGCGATATAATAAAATTATTCTTTCTGCTGAACCGTTCCACCTCAAACTTGAAACTTGCCCTCATCCTCACAGCAATCCAATGTTCGAACCTTGAGCTTTAATGCCAATGTTTGGGAAAAAATCCCACAAGACCCAATAGGAAAAAAAAAATTATAAAATGGGCTATAAAGAGAAAAACACAAATTAAATGTAGTTTGGCAAATAGCGAAAGAACATCATACAATACAATGATTTCGTTTTTTGCAACTTCTCCATACACAAAGTTAGAATACCAAACATACCACGAACATTGCATGTTATCATATATATAACACAAGTCTTTAAAGAAAAGGAACATTTCCTTCTTCATCTTCATCTCCATCTCCATCTCCAACTCTTATTCTTTTACCTAATTGCATATAAATCCTTTTCCTTAAAAAAATTATTTTCTTGCTTGCAATAATTCCTTTAAATGACAAACAAGAATTCTTTCTCCTTTTCAAAATAGGACTCTTTTATTTTGAAAAATTGAGTCAAACCGGACATGACTGTATTCACATCTTGCCCAAAATATGTTTGGATGTCTTTTCCCTTCCAGCATGCTCTTAATTATTTCCACAATTTTGCAATTTTTTCAACAACATAATTGATGTGATCCATGATACAAGAACAAGTCCGGGCAATGATTCATTGATCGTTGAGGAATGACCTATGACTTGGTCATGAGGGAAGTAGGTCAAAGAAGTAATGGGACTACTTGCTCAAGCCACAATAGACGAAATATTGATCATGACGAACAAATGGATAAGTTTCATGTTGGGCATGGGAAATGAAATGAAGTGGAGAAACTTGATTCAAGCAATATACGAAGAAGGTGGAAAGAACAACTATGTGGTGGCTTGTGGTCACATGCCACTTTACCGAAACCCCAGAGAAGGAATCTTCTATTTTAGTTAAAACTC
>CAIGRT010168311.1:0-13335 GCA_903798405.1 Fraxinus platypoda | reverse complement strand
AATGGACAATTTGGTACAAAATTCAAAATGATGGACACTGGACATTTTTCAATTGACACCAAAAAAAGTGGACATTTTTTAAAATACCCCAATTCTGATTATCTAGTCACATTACACAGCTAACTTATTAAATACACGACCGATAAGCCGCCATTATTACTAATCTTCCAGCACGCAATTTCCCACTGCTCAATATCATAATGGTATCTGCCATTCATCAACAGCAAAACACATCTGTTAATTGTTAACCTTTGCGTTTTTCTTTCCAAGAGAAACTGGATATTCTCGATATTCGCTTACCCCGTTTACCCCTTTTCAATTTTATTGATTAGGTGAGCCGCACTATTCCGATCGTTTAATTTCATATGAGTACTGCAATTTATAGTTATAATTTGATAGACAGATCATTATTCTACATACCAATTCGATATAATTCATTTTTTTTTTATAGAAGTGTTGTTGCCGGACATTTAGCTTCGTTTTTTAACTGAATTGTGGCATTTTTATTGAATAGTTGATGATGTGACTTTATTTAATGTTTCTTCTTTCAGATTTTTATTTCACCGTGGGAGTAAATATACATTTGGGGTTAGGGTTTTCATCGTTTCTGAGAGATTTAGGGAAAAAATTTCGTTCATTGAGTCCAAACTACTATCAATTGAAGTTCGTACTTATTTTTAAGTTGATTATAATGTTTTTTTTTTTTTTGGGCATAATTTTGATGGATGGTTTTTGTTGTTCGGGTTTCCAGAGAATGGCATTTTCTAGTGAGTGATCTGCAGCCAATGTGCAGCAAATGGGGCCTATATTCTACATATTCATTGCGTTGCCTTGTACCATTGGGGCAATTGCTTTGGCAACACTCCACATTTACAGGCATCTTTTGAATTATACTGAGCCAACTTATCAGCGATACATTGTCCGTATTATCTTTATGGTTCCTGTGAGTATTTCACTGCCCTCCTGTGGACTTTTTTTTATTAGTTACACCGTTTCGTGGCTATTCATTTATGAAAATTTCAAGAACTTTAGAATGTTCTACAAGGGGGAATGGAAGGTCTGGTGCAACATTTATTAGGAGTAGAGTATTTGAGTGTGGGCATAGCAACTTTTAAGAACACAATTCTATTCAGGTTTCTTTGTGGTGTTATATTGGTCTACTAGTTTTAAGTCTAACAGGGAAGTAAAGCTTTGATTTTTCCATTGGATGTATAAATTATATTTTTTCTCTTTTACTGGTAGACTTGGAAGCTATGCGGTAGGGAACTTGATTAAGCGTGTGTACCACAAGTGGAATTATGATCATCGTAAAGTGTGAGTTACTAGTAGGAAAAAGTATTACTTTGTTTATTTGCAAGATACGCTTTCTCCACTAAAATTTCTTTGTTTTGGTTGACAAAATTTTTATACATTTTACCCAGTCATTTGAAACCACAAGCTTTTAAAGACTCCCATAATACTTCAAATGTCCTTTGACCTAGTGAATCACTAGAGTTTAAAGGGGATATTTAGAAGTTTTTGGAACTTCCTAAATTATTTTTTCTTGAAAAGAAAGTTTCATTAGAGATACTACACCATGTAGCCTAGTAAGGCCGTTTCGCACCCAAGTCCGAGCGTTGGTCGTGTAACATGTAGACTGCTACTTTCGCTCTCCAGTGGGCCGGAGTGCAGGGGTAGATGGTTGGTTAGTTAAGTTAGGCAACCTGTTAGTTTCATTAGTGTTAGCCTACTGTTTGGAAATGATTGTTTTTATTTTTGCCATATCTCGTGTCTTTCATTATTAGATTTCTTTTATGCAAAACCGTTTTCCCATACAATTTTTATTCTCCCCTAATATGCTGCTATGTTTCCTCTTATGGTTCCTAATTTCCCATCTTGAAGTATAACAGAGTAACGTTATCATCTTGAATGGATTTGTACATTTTCTGCTCTATAGAATGTTCTGTGACTATTGAAGCATGTAATTTTCTGTATAAAGTTATGACCATAATTCTCATAAAAGGTAGTGCTGAATGTTCATTGCAGATAATTATCTGTGTTTTGCATAAACTCAATCTGAGCATCGTGAAATTGGTTCTGTTGACAGGTTTATGCGCTAATGTCTTTCTTGTCCCTTGTCCTCAATAAGAGAGCGATCTACTTCAATTCAATCAGAGAAGTGTAAGCATGAGCACATGTTAAATTTTTTGTTGAACTGTGTTGTATGATAATAATTAATAAATACTCCAAGTTTTTTTTTTTGGTATTGTCACACTTATTCATCACCGTAAATCTCATTCCGTGTTCCCACTTGTTTAAAGTGTGGACTAAAGGGATGATATTTTTATATCTGTTGATACTGTGTAAACAATGACGACAAATGAAGCCTTATTCCCTATAAATTTGGGGTTAGCTACGTAAATCCTTATTTCCCAAACATATGAAAAATCGGAGAGATATTTCGGTGATGATGCTCCACCCGTGGCATGCAGAACTGCAGAGATGTGATGGTAGCTGGAGAAAGTTTGAGACAAGGAGGCAGGTAGCTTCAAACACAGAGGCAACTGATATAAGTAATAGTGGAAAAGATATGGCGAGAGCCAAATGAACGACACATAGTGCTTTAGATAAGAAAAAATTGGTTCAGAGGACAGAAGTGGAACCGATTTGTTTTCAAATGTTAAAGAACAGGCCCTTGAAAAGGGTTGATTTGGTCAGTGGGTGAGACGAGGGGTACAGACCAACTGGCAAAATGAGGCCCAGTTCTAATGGTTTTCAGATTTTGAGATCCCCGGATTTAGAGTTTTGGCCCAATTGAACCAAGATCATTCTACTTCTTAATGCTTTCGGGTCTTGGGTCCTTTGGAGATGATGTTGATGGACATAAGTCTATGGCAAGAGGTCTGTTGATACCTTATGCATTCTTTTTCTTGGAACTCCTACAATTTTCTGAAACATTCGGTCAGTGGTGTTCTTTGTGAGTTTGAATAGAGACCTGCATTGACAATCATTCTGATATGCAATAAGTTTCTTGGATGTCGTGGTCAATAAAATGCATGTTTAGCATGGTGACTGTTGTGTTTTTGGGAGAAAGTTGGATATCTGATGGTTGGTATGGGCAATTTGAACTGCATTCACATACTTGGATTGTAATTTAAAATTCTATAAAATTCTTTTATTGTTTGAATATCAACTTCAGTGACTTACATAGCAGATGTTAGATTTCTCTATGCTAATTCTCTTGATTCGATTCTCATATGTCTTGTTGTGGTCGATTACTTTTATTTGTTATACCTGCTCGTATCTTATGTGTTTCACTTCATAAATATTATGGTTTTGAATCATTTATTTGCTCTTGCCAGATATGAAGCTTGGGTCATTTATAATTTCCTATCACTTTGCTTAGCATGGGTAGGTGGCCCAGGGGCTGTTGTTTTAAGTCTTAGCGGCAAAGTTCTGAAGCCAAATTGGTGTTTAATGACTTGTTGCTTTCCCCCAATTCCATTGGATGGGTAAGTGATCTACTCTTGAAACTACATTTGCTTGAATGGTTTAATGCACGTGAAAATATCCTTATCCCTCTTGTGGTTCAAGGCTTTCCAGAATATATTCTTCAGTTTTCACAAACTTCAATGTTTTCGTATGAGTGATGGGTGCACCCACATTATGTTGATTGGGTGAACACTGGGCGTGGATGTGTTGGCAGATATTGGGTTCATTAAGCTCTGAATTTTGGAATGTGCGGGCATGTGTAGATATTCACGTGTTTCCTGATTTTCGTCTCCATTATTTTGTCGTTATAAGTGTTATTCCTCGATTTGACGTGTACAAATAGATCCTCGACCAATTCAATGTGGTCAAACAAGAAGAGTATATATTATGGTTCCCATGTTATACATTCAATGTAAAGTATTATACCTGTATCCTATACTCCTTAAAAAGTGTCTTACAGGGTCATGGTTATCCTCAATTTTGGGTCACTGTTACCCTGAAGGTTTTCAAGCCTCTATGAACAGTTTGAGGAGTTTTAGGGCCTTAACTAATCCATTTAGAATAGTTTGATAGCTTAACATCGTTGAAACCGTGAATACAATTATTTGGTTATAAACGCACTGAGGGACCCTTTGTTATATTTTATCCACAGCGTTCTTTGTTTCTGTGAGTTGTTCAAGGAGTTTTAAGGCCATTATGCTTCCCAACTTTTTCTGGCCCCCTATTGAACAATGATGAACGGTTCAATGGCACTATAATTGGTGTATTGTTATTTGTGTGCTGTTATTGGCTGTAGGTTTAAAGCATTTTGTGTGGTTTGGGATTATTTTTTCCTATTTAGTATATGTGTTCTCTTCTTTATAATGCTCGTGGTTTCTTATTTAAAGATTGCATTTGCTATTAATTAGCTGAATAACGTTTCTTATATGGTTGTTCAACGCGCGCAGACGGTTCATAAGAAGGTGCAAGCAAGGATGTCTGCAGTTTGTGATCCTCAAACCCATTCTAGTTGCAGTTACACTTATTCTTTACGCAAACGGGAAATATCAAGATGGAAATTTCAACCCAATGCAGTCCTACCTCTACCTTACTATTATCTACACCATCTCGTACTCGGTGGCACTTTACGCCTTGGCGGTGTTTTATCTTGCTTGCAGAGATTTACTTCAGCCATTCAATCCAGTTCCAAAGTTTATCATAATCAAATCGGTTGTATTTCTCACTTACTGGCAGGTAAGACACTGGTTGAGTCTCAACATTTATAAAACAACTTTAAATTTATTTTACTGTAGTTTTGGAAGGTTGATGGGGAACCTTGTGTAACTTTCTGGTGTTAACCATTCGAACACAGAAAGACTTCCTTTTCTCTCCAGAAAGGCATCCAACATTAATTGCCATTTGTTGGCTTCTATTTCTATATTCTGTTTGATGCTATATGAGTTCTGAATCGGCTGGCCTCTAAGTGAATTGTGATTTGTGTGGCTAACCTTTTATTTCCAGAAGATAGGCTGACACTCACTTGTTTGCTTTTCTTGAAAAATATACGTTTTATTTTCATATAATGTGTTTCCACTATGACTTTCCCCCTGTGTGTAAATATAAATATAAATTCTTGAAGACATATTAATGGTACTGATAAAAGTAGACATGCATAATTGTGCTTTGTTGTTGACCCCAACCGGAACTGACATCTGATTTATGCTTTCCAGTTTCAATTTGTATTGTTGTTTTGCTTCTATATCCTTCAAACTTGCATCAATATTTTGCCATATTTTCTCTTATCAATTTGCTGAAACTTAGTGAACTGATGATCACTATGAATGGCGCTTGGAACCCATGGTCAAACCATGTTCATTGACACTTTCATATGACTCCCTAGCTATTCATGCAATCTAACATTTCTTATTTGCTATTTTTGAAATTATGTACTGATTTGTTACTTCAGACCCTTAGTAAATCAAATCACCTTGAAGAAATACGAAAAAAAAAAGAAAAAAGAAAAAAAACTGCTTTTGCCATATGCATATTGTTATTTATATATATATATTGTTACAAGTCCATGCACTGATCTTACACTTCACATGCACCATGATACCATTTTCTTCAACTTAAATGCTGTTCTTTGATGTCTTTAGTAGAGCCAGAATAATACCAAGCATGGAGATTTTTCCCTTACTTGAAACGGTAATGTTATATCATAGCTGATTTAGTTGTTTCGCATGTCTTGCCTGAAATTTCATTTCCCTATTGTTATTCTCTCCCACCTTGGTGCTTCATAATTGCTGTGGCTGCTTTTGAATTCGTTGTTATGGGAATCAATAGAAGCAACAGATCTAAAATGGAGGCTTGTGTTTAATTGGTGTAAAGTGTAAAATTTATTGGATGCTTGGAACTAAATTTATGTGCCTTCTGAAGACTGCAACTTAAAAAGTTTTAAGAATTGTTCTTATTAAATTCGTTCTATTTGCAGGGTGTTTTGGTTTTTTTAGCCGCGAAGTCTGGATTAATAAAAGATACGGAGGAAGCTGCGGAGTTTCAAAATTTTATAATTTGTGTTGAGATGCTTATTGCGGCTGTTGGGCATCTTTATGCATTCCCCTACAAGGAGTATGCTGGTGCAAATATTGGTATTTCTGGTGACTTGTCAGCAAGCCTTGCACATGCTCTGAAATTAAATGACTTTTACCATGATACCGTCCACCAGGTGATATTGTGATTCACACCCATTTACTCTCGACACGAGCTTCTTTAGGAGCAAAATCTATTTTATAGTCCCTGACTATTCTTTTCTTTGGTGTCTTTTATTTCATCATACAGTTTGCACCAACATATCACGATTATGTGCTCTACAACCACAGTGATGGTGATGAGGGTGCCAGGAAATATAGGGCTCGGACTTTTGTCCCGACTGGCCTTGAAATGGATACCGTTAGAAAAAACAAAAACATGTTAGGTAACAAGTTGGAAGATATACAGTTATCCGGTCTATCATCTTCAGGCAGCAGTACTCCTCAAAATTCTGAAATCGCACACGACACTGTAGAACCAGAGGCAACGGACCTGTCATTGCTCATGGACGCATCAAATATACATTCTGTTCCCTATGACCTTACCCTCGTTGACATAGACATGTCTAATTACCCGGCAAACGTGCCTGCTGCTAATGAAGATGGGACAAGGTGACATGAAGTGATATATTGGTTTTGGAATTCTCAGCAGTTTAGTATAGAAAAGCCATCTACACTCTCTTTATCACTGGATGACGCTAGGATTTGTACATGTAGGAAAATACATATCGCAATTTCTTACAGTTTCGTTAATCTTCTGTTGATTAAGTATAAAACATTTAGATGCCATTTGTGTTGTACATTCAAATTGAGTTCTTGGTTGCATTTGCAAATTGCATGTAACTCTCTTGAGTTCAATATTGTACAGCAATCTTGGGTTTGAATTATTTCATTGCTTGTTTTTTTAAACGTTGAACTTGCCGTTCTTTGATGGAATTCCATGTTACAGCTACTTAAATACTTCTGGTTTCAGCTGGACTCAGAATCTTCTTTGGGTAGATGGAAACAGTGCTGCAAATCCATATCGGTTTCCATTTTTCTTTTTCTTTTTCGAGAGCTCATATGTTCGTGTTTACTCTTTTTCAATGGCTCTATCATTTCTAAGATTCCTTTCCTCATAACGTTATGCTCTGATACAAAGCTCATGGACTAAGGTAATTATTATTTATGTGAACTTTATATTTATGTTGAGGTTGTTTCTTGATGCCCCATTCCTGTCGGCACGTTGTAAAAGAGGGTCCGCATGGAGGATAATTGTTTTCTGAATGTTCGATCCAAGTGTGTATAAGCTGTGACTGTATTCGATTTATCCGAGTGATGAATTCTGAGAAGGTCGCCACTCTTCAGAATTAGTTGGGCGAAACTTGGATAACTGAATCATTAAAAAGATGGGAACAATAAATTGTTTTATCATATATGAGTTTGCGAATGATTGCTTGCTGCAGGGATTTTGTACTCTTAACCTGTTAACAAAAATAATTGGACGTGTCATCAGTTAAGTTTTCTCTTTCAAATTGTGAATAAGTTATCAATAGATGACAAACTCCATTAAACAGATATTAGAATCTGGACAAGGATGGATAAGCGCGAATAAATAAGCTACTTATAAGTTGAACAAACTTATTTTGAATTTACTTAAAATTAACCAAAAGATGGTATATGGAGGTTACTGTAGATATTTTGATAACCTTTAACTTACACGGAGACGAGCAATAGATGTTGTAAAACAGGCGGGAAAGCATTGAAACCCTAACCTTCGAGCAACTAGCTTTCATCCCTTTGGCATTTTTCTCACTTCACAAAATAACTCAGATTCTTTCTTCCATTCCTCTATATCAATGGGTATTAAGGTATATATTTCGGCCTCAATTCTATTCCTATATACTCTATTTTCACTCTAATAACTTCAATTTATGTGAATGTGCGCGCGCGTGTAATTTTTTAGGGATTAACGAAGCTACTAGCAGACAATGCTCCCAAGGCGATGAAGAAGCAGAAATTCGAAAGCTATGTTCGCCGGAAAATTGCCATTGATGCCAGCATGAGCATATATCAATTCCTTGTCCGTAAACTCATTTTTTTAATGCATTTGCATGTTAATTTTGCATATAACTGTGTTAATATACCCGTGGTCCGTGGAAGTGATATTGTTACTCCAAAAGGGATTTGGGCGCTCTGCTATTATTTTTAGTTTATGAACCTGGCTGTCGATTTTCGAAGATAAATGCTCCTTTTATTAATTGTCTTTTCCTTATATTTCTAGATGTAGATAAGGTTATCATAATTGCTGTAATTTTCAGTAATAAATATTATGACGGTGTCGGATCCTTCTATGGATGTTACCTTGTTGACTTACTAATGGCTTTGTTTGCTATATTCTCATTATAATATGGTGATAATAGGGATGCCAGAAAATGTGGACTTGTATATAATTTTCATGGCTTAGGTTATTTTCTTATGACTGGTAATTACAGATTGTTATTGGAAGAAGTGGTACAGAAATGCTCACCAATGAAGCTGGGGAAGTCACAAGGTACGAGAACTCTTACTCATAAAATGATCTTTGTTCATGAGATTTTGTAATTAAGAAAAATAGTAAATTAATTTATTAAAAGATACATGACTTGGACACAGAAAACCTTTTAGAGAACCATAAAATTCATCTATGTCAAAACTGCTCACTCTTTGCAGAATTCACAAGGCATCTGGATTTATATTATCTGTAATAGCTGGCAACTGAGGTATTGTCCTTCATGCTAATTTTTAGTGCATTTGAAATTATCCCGCTGAAAATCAAAAGAATACCGTGAAATTTGGCAACACATGAATTTTGATTAATCTACCAGGGCTGTCCAAAGTGAAGTTAGATTTTGAATAGTATTTTGAATATTTTTCCATAAATTTGAAACTATAACACTAAAATCTATCTCCGAATTTTGTTAAAACAGGAAATTTGATTAATATCATCCTATTTTCAAGTGAAATTAGATTTTGAATAGGAGTTCATTTTCTGCTAAAATCTGGTGTGCTGGGTACACAATCAATCGTGTACAGCCATATGCAAACATCCACATCTTATGCATATAATTATTTGTGGCAGTTGATTTTAGAATATATTGAAGTATGATTAGTTAAATTCTAAATTTTCATTGTAATTTTCATTTTGACTGTTCATATCTGCATTTTGTTGTGCTATGTGATTTGTGAGAATTTTGGGTTCTTTTGTACCCTGATTATTTTGGCCACTGCCTTTGCTGATTAGCTCAAAAATTGGAATTTTTTGTTTCTTACTTTTGCTCTGACCATTGCCATTTTTCTATTTTGATGGGTTTTGTTTGATGGTGTTTCTTTAGTCCTTTGCAAGGGATGTTCATTAGAGACTTTTAGAAGCGGGATAACGCCAGTGTATCTTATTCTTTTACCTTCTTACAATTATTCTAATTCTTTTCTTCTTATAACTCTGCCTGAGTAAAATATGTCTTCTTTTTCCTGAATATGCACTGGCCTTTGTATATTAGCTATGTTTTTGATGGGAAGCCTCCAGATTTAAAGAAACGAGAACTTGCAAAACAAGTAATATTATCTTTCTTTTCTGCTAATTGTTTACCCTAAACTCCATATTAAAATTTTCTTGACCTTACTAATTGTGATTCTTTGTTATGCTTTCTGAATGCAGATACTCAAAAAGGGCTGATGCCACTGAGGACTTGAGTGATGCTCTGGAGGTTGGATAATAACTTCTATAGCACACCATCCTCACAAAATTGAAGTTGTCTCTGTTCTCTGCGCCTACCACAACAACCCCTATACCTTGTTCTTCTCTTCATTTTCATTTCTGCACACATTTTCTCACAGTATGAATGCTATATTGTCATTGCAGGCTGGAAATAAGGAGGATATTGAGAGATTCAGTAAAAGGACAGTTAAGGTAGGCTTATCGATTTCTTTTCATTAACTTCCTTGCAGATTGTTAATCTCCCTTAAACATTGACAAACTTTTAATACACTTTCCACGACTTGTTTCATTGTCAAATGCATGTAATGTTCATTCCTTACTGGTGGCTTCTACAAGCTGATAGACGATAGAGGAAAACTGAAGAATATAAAGAGAGTGAAATGTTGCAAATTATTATAAATAAAGACTCTGTCCTTGTATAAAAGAACTCTCTTTTCCAGTAATCAATACTTTTCAATTAAATCTTTGGTTGAAGAAAACTTCTCAATCAACTGCGTCTTAGTTCCACGTAAGGACATGGAACCTATTTTACCTGTAAAAGAAAAGATAGAACATGATTTGTTCATGGAAAGGCCTTGTATTGACCCACAGATTTCTAATGCAAACTTTCTAAAATCTCTTTATCTGAAATTTTCATGAAGTGGATGGCAATGTAAGATAATCAGGACCAGGTTCAAGTTAATGGGTTTTGCTTTTAAGATCTCTGCATGATTCATAGAAATTTTAAAAATTTAATTGGTCTAATGCTAGAGTATATTATTTAATATGCCCTATGCATTTGACACATTTAATTGCTTTGCCTTTCCCTCCTTGGTTGTGTCAATATGCTTTTTGGTTATGTAGGTGACAAAGCAACACAATGATGACTGCAAAAAACTTCTTAAATTTATGGGAGCACCCGTGATTGAGGTGATTAAGCACATTTCTCACTCTTGTGGATGAGTGGAAATCAAGTGAGAATATTATTTATCCAAACAGTGTCACTTTCTCACTCATCTCTCTCTAACAGATTGGAATCGTTCTTCAAACCAGTTGGTGGCACATCAGTACCCGTTAAGCGGAAGGTGGGTTTTTATTTGCAGCATTAAAGCTCTTCGCTGTTTCTTATTTCTGGGTGTTCAAGGTAGGCATTTGAAACGTAACACTAGCAAAGCTAAGCGTGTGCATTTGGCCAGTACCGCTACAAACTGAAATTTGTGGTACCCGAAAATCCATGGTAGATTATGGACTGATTTAAGAAAATCTGTTATGGTTTTTACTCAAAAAAGTTTTGGTAAAACCTGGTTCAATTTTCGGTTTCTGGATTAGGTGAATCAGGGGAAAAAAAAAAGAAGAAGGAAAAAACCCCCAGCAAGGTGGCATATCCAGTAGTCCAGTGAATCCCCCTAGCAGCCAGTGAACATAAACCCTGCCCATCTTCCGTGAAATTTCAAATCCAACATCAAGCATGCCTAGAGTTCCACCAAACTAATGTGGTATAGCAACGTGTCCTTTGAGGCAAAGTGTCCAAGTCCTTGACAATCCTGGCTGTTCACTGAGAGAGAGATTGAGAGCAAGCTAGTTCAAAACTTGGTAGGCTAAGATGGTAATGGTTAACGGGTAGGGGGTTGAGAGTCTCTTCGCTGCCAATTTTAGTGGTCGTTGAATGGGATTTGGACATCTGACTTCATTAATATCCCATACAATACATGTTTACTCGTATGTGAATAGATACACTGTTCTATTTTCTAAATTCAGTAAAACCTAATAGTGAGATTGAAGGTTTGGCAATTAGGTATGTATGGAAATTTTGGTTTGAGCCAGTTTTACCATTCAGCACCCCTCTAAGAAATACCGCACAAAGAAGTTTTGAAATGCATGTTCATGCCAATTCCTCTTTAGTGAAAAGAGTTCTTCACTTACTATGTCTGATTCAAATATATTACGGTTTGCTAGCTATATTTACTGCATTGATCTTATAGAATAATATAAATAAAGCTGAATGTTGTATTCTACTTTGTTAAATGGTCCCAGCTCATATTGAATGTTCCTATTTTTATTTAGTAGTTCCATAAAGCCGCCATTCCCCTGTACCCAAAATTTCATTAAAGGGGCAGACAGAGATAATTTATTGATAATTTATCTTTTTGGCTCATTCGTCATCTGTGCTCTAATGCTTTCTTTGTTAGCTTTACTAAAATATTGTTGGTCTTTTAGTTGTATATTCTTGTACTCAGCACATATTGTTAATTTAATGGGCTCAATGTTTGTAACAATATCTAGGAAATTAATTCTATTTTCTGGTGGTCTGCTATATGTATTTTACGTTGAAACCTTGTTGCTTTATTCCTATTAACTCCTCTAACCTGTTGGGAGCGCTTCTCCATACAAAGACGTTAAGTTATTGGGCAAGTGACTCATATCACTTCTTTTAGGACTTGTACAATACTCCACTCTGATTGGTTATGACTTTTGGTACTGGCCAACAGGTAAATAAATGCATTCTTGGATCTGCAAAACCAGTAATCAAGCTTAGAGCATACTCTATCGAGTCATCCCTTCATTTCAGGCCTAAGGTCATTGCCAGCATAGGCCTGCCATCCCTAGATCTTGGCTCGAGGCAGTCCGTGCTGTTTTCCAGAAGCTTTTGCTTTGGCACATGAAGCTGAAAATCCACGGTGAATCTGGATCTGTGGCTATTATGTTTTTTAATTAAGTCAATAACATCTAAATTTTTGAAAGCAGTAGTATCATTAAAGGGACAATAAATTCATACATGGTGTATGATACAGCAGTCACCAGTACTGCACTATTAACAATTGATAATGATAATAGTGATGATGAATCCCAAGTAGTTGAAAACTTAATCTTGTGATCTACCAGAGGTCTATGTAGTCCAGTGCCTCAGTGAATATTACGTAGAGAAGGTGATACTTTTTGAACTAACAAATCATAACATCTGGAGGGGAGAAATTCAGTCTTTTTGATGACTGAAATGTATCGTGCTCATGAACTGAGACGTAACTTGTTTGGAGGATCGGTGGTTATTTCTTCATAAATTTGTTGGAGAACAGTGGCCTGATTACCACCAACCTCCAGCTGTTGTTTGAGTTGCTTCAAATTCCGTGCAAACTTTTGAGGCAGACAAAAAGTTTCTCTAATAAGTTGTTTAGATGTGTATCGATCAGCATTCATGTCCAGAACTTTCGATTGTTTTTTGCAAATTGACGACAGGAAACAACTGAGAAAGCTGACAAGGGAACTGCCAACAATAAGGCAAAGGCTGGGGTTGATAAGAAGAAGAAATAGTTTTGAAGTCTGAACATTGTCAAGTTGGAACTCCATTAGAATCTTGTGTTGATGTCCTAAATTGGCTGTTTGACTCCTACAATAGAGTTTCAAGTCCGAACTTCATAATTTGTGTAACCTGTAGCTTTTGTTCTTTGAGTGTGTTTGGTAGAGATTAAAATCGGATTAAAATCGAAAAATTAGCCGTTATTGTTGACTTTTATTAGACGAGTGAGACTCAATAACGGCTATATTTTCAATTTTAATTTATCTCAAACAAGCTCATAGAATATT
>CAIGRT010168293.1:0-10182 GCA_903798405.1 Fraxinus platypoda | reverse complement strand
AAATAGAAAATAATAAGTTCTCAAATTAGAATTATGTAAAAAAAAATTATAATCTATTACTAGGATAGAAATAAATCTAAATTTCTAATATCATCACTAATATGATCTTTAATGAAATCATCAACATCATTCTCATCATCACTATAGGTTTCTTCTCCTTTTGTGTTATCCTCCACTTACATGGTATTTTTCCTTCCCCTTTTTCCTTGTAGGAAAAAAAATAAAAAATAAAATAATCCGTAAAACATTTTAGGTTATAATGAAATAGCCCAAAAATTAAGGTACGTAGTAAAGATTTAAAATTTGCAAGGACAAATGAACTAACAACTAGTCACCAAGAGGCACAAGCCTTACAAAAGGCACTTAAGGAGCAAGATTCGAGGCAATTTATGGAAACTTGACATTGAGGCAGGATTGAAGGCGTAAACCTAAAAGAATTTTTTTAAACAATGACGATAGACCATCCTCGAAGGTTCCATTCAAGAAGTCTGGTGAGCAACTATCTTGATTAGAATTGAAGTCTTAGAGCTTATTACTTTGTTGAGGGTTCTTCTTAACCATTCTTCAGTGTAAAAGAGGCTGTGGTACTTTAATTCTTCTACGTCTTTCACATGTAAGTCTTATTTCCTGCTTTGATTGATCCTAAAAGTCTCCCTTTTATCAGCCACATTCTTTATCTGGAAATCAAAGAGAAAGAAGATCAACACACTGTGTAGTTACGGTGCTAAAATAGTCGGTTCACTTTGGTTCAGGGAAGAATGCTTCTTTGTGTTGAAGAGCATGGTTTTATCGGCATTTTTTACTATTTGGCTTGGAAGGAACTGTGGAATTTTTAAAGGAAAAGAATTACATTATTGTCTCAACTCTGAATGGGCAAGGCTAATTTTTATCTTCGTGCCTTGTGCTCTGAATTGCATTTAATGTTTCCAATTTTCCGTTCGTAAAATTCTTGTTTCTGTACAAAATAAATTCTCATTCATAAAGTTTCAGCATTATTCCTTCTGTTAAAAACACTTATGTGATTACATTCTAACATTTACAAAACAGGAGCAAATGGTTTTAGGCAGAGAGAAGCCAGAAGAATTGGAACCTCTATCAGTATGTGTTAAAATTGGTAAAATGCAAGGAGAGAAGCAAATTTATTAAACAGAAGTTCCACGTGGGTCATTTAAACGGGGCCACAACTACAAAAACCAGACTGAGTTTGAGAATGCACTTACAGGAACAATCAACTTTTGTCCTCCACGATGAAGTTCAAATTTCCAAAATATTCCCTAGCAGTGACAAAGTTAAAAAGTCAGAAGTTGAACACTAAAAGGGACCTAAAGAAAAATTCTATATAAGCTAAAAACATGTCCGTGAAACCAGATCTAATAACTGAAATGCAATGTAAAGGAAGCCGCATTAAGCAGATTTAGCCCTTGTTTTTGCATCTGTTTATAATCAGCCAAACTACTTTTTATCCACATATTTCACGGGATCCACAAGTTTAATCCATTTATCCTCCACTTATTCCTATCCGTTTATAATTTAAAGCGATTATATATAACTTCCAAACATGCTTTTAGACAAAATCTGGGTTGCTGAAGTACTCTTTGATACTGTTCCGAACATTTTACTAGTCAATAAAACAAGGATATGCTGTCACCCACTTCTTAAATATGAAGGCTTCTAATTAGGACATATAACTACGAAGAATGGTGCGATTTTCTGAAATATGTGCAAACTTCATAGATTCACAAGTACCTGTAGTCCTATTGTATACAACATCCGAATGGTTGTGAAGTTGGATATCTTTCTTCCACCCCCTACTTCAAGTTCAAGCCCACTACTGCAAAAACAGATAAATGTCACAAGGAAAAGTCTAATTGAAATATCTGAATAACAGTGCAAGCACAAAAAGAATCTTCATGCTATAAAACATATATAAGGGTTGAAAGGCTTTCTTCCATCCTGAAATTCCAGTAAGCCCTTTCTTGTACTTTAAAAACAGCAACCACAATGTTGCAATTGTGAAGCCCAACCAGGTATCTTGACCACAAAATGGTGACAATGTGACATGATTGTTGGTTAGACTAGAATAATTTTCAATAAGCTCTCTTGCAACAGCAGATGCTAAAAACTATCATGAAATCTGGATTTCACATCTCACAAGAAAGAAAACTAAAATCAAATGTGCATCCAGTAGTATTGAAGCAACAGCCCATCCCAAAATCAAAGAGCCCACAACTGATTGTTGGTGTGGCTGTATTTCTCTATCATAGCATGCAAAATACTCAGGTTATCCATCAATGTTGTAAATGTTTGGCAGTTGACAGGCCCACATGACTTTTACAGCTAGAATTACCCAAAGAAACCGGAGCTGAAAGAGATGGGAAGATTTTGAAAATCGTATTCAAGGCGAAGCTATTAAATTTTATTCAATCAACTTCTATGTTGTGTCATATTAAAGATTCACTTTTCACATCAATGGTTCATGTCATTTCTGAAAAAATATAGATGCAACAGAAAAGGGACATATATGTATATATGACTAGGGAAAGCAAAAGAAAGAATTCTTGGTACAAGTAGTTGGTGGTGCGGACAAAGTAGTCCCAAGACCGATGCAATTTAATTTTCAGCAAATGGACGACAAAAAATTGAGACATGTAATTTGTTAAAGACAATATTTAAATGGTATACATTTGGTCCTATCTCATAGTTTAAGATTTTAGATCAAGTACTTCAACATGGTATCTGAGCAAGCAAATATCCTGAGTTCAAGTCTTGCTGCTACCCATTTATAAAATTGTGCAAGTGCAAGGCATTGATTGGAAAAAATAAATTTCGACTACACATGAAGGGATGTGTTGAAAGACGATATTTAAATGAAATATAGCTTAAGCTTTTAGATCAATTTTCTGTGTATACAGATGCAAGTATATTAGGGACCTTACCAAAGCTGATATGAAGAGACTACAAAGAAATCAAGTTCTTATAACTGAATTTAGGTGATCAAGGAGATGTGTGTTTGCTTTGAGCTTGTGATACATATCAACTTTGCTGACTTGCACCACAGCCATTCACATTTCGACTCAGAGAGAATGTATTGGGGAGAGAGACTGGCAAACTTTTCACATAATGTTTGCTGTGGATTTAAAAAGAAAAGCTGACCATAGACCCATAAATGATGGCACTGTGTTTTCCCAAATGAAAGCAACTAATAAATTATGTGCTGTTTTAGTCTAAACAAAAAATTCTTTCAATGGTGATGGGGAATAAACAAACAAATGAACTTACTGGCATCTATTAATTTTCTTTTTGGCTTCCCAAATAGGCACTTTTGAAGATCTTATTAGTTTTCCTCCCTTTGGCTGAAGTTTGAGAATCTTAGTCAAAATATACATCGAAGCAGTCTGCCACAGGATTGTATTTGTCCAACGCACTCGTTATTGGAGTATAAATTAGAATTTACCATTAAGGAGCTGTCTTCTAACATCAGTAAGATTACTAATTAAGTCAATACATGGTGAATATTAACAAGTACAAATATATATATCGCTTAAACATAATTGCAATCAACATATTAAACTTAGCCCAAATCCTGAAACAAAAGCAACTGATAAAGGCTCAGCTCGTGTTTACTATCATCACAACTTTCTTTATATATATATATTGAGCCAAATACCAAGAATATATAAAGATTTATCAATTTCCACTATAAATATTTATGCTACATGTTTCCAGGAAAAAAATAATTACTCTGCATTTGATATTAATATTGAAGCATGGGAAAATGTTGATCCAGGAAAACTGTCATTGGTGATTATTTAGGTTATTAACTATAAAACCTAAAGGGAAACAGCTCAGAATATTGAACCACACTAATTTTTTCCGTGAGACTCCATTCCTTATATATAGTATATTGACACCCTCGGAATTCAGCATTATGAGAGCAGAACTTGCAGTCTAAGTTAACTATGCAAACATGAATAAGGTAATTGGTCAGCTTTTGGAAATAACACGGGAGAGAAAAACAACACACACCTTCCAACTCTGCCTGCAATTCGCCCATGAGATTTTGAGGAGAAGCGGTGGGTGTAATGGCCCACTGCGCCAAAAGAACCTGTGCCAATCTACAATATAAAGAACATGAATGATGAGATGGCATATATTAAGAATGTAACAATAATAGTTTTAACATTGGAAAACCGTTCATAAAAATGACATTAATAGGGGCATGAAAATAAATAAATAAAAGAAAGAAGCTTTGAAAACTTCCAGATGCAACAATTATGTGAAAAACAAAACCTACAACGTTGAAGCGCTACGAAGAAAGTTCAAACAGAAAATGCAGAATCCAAAAATCCAATTGAGCCTTCAGAAAATTATAGGAGAGGAGAAATCCTCATTCACATTACTAATTTAGACTGTAGAGCTCAAACTATGTAAATTTTGCAAGAGAAAGTCCAAAATTTAGGAGCACCTATGAAAGATGTTCCCCTGCCCATAGAATCTTGAAAATCATAAAAGTGTGACTTAAGGACAGAAATATTTTGGGTGACTATCAGAACCTCATGAATAGCCACATTCCGCAGCTTGAACTCTCATAGTTCATTACAAACCCAGCATCGTTCTTTACTGGGCTTTCAAGCATAACTATTATGTCAAGGCCATAATCAACCAAATATCATCAGACTTCAGTTAGTTCTTCTGAGGTTTTCCAGTAAATTAAAAAACTCTCAAACCATTTCTAGTTACAGAAAAAAACTAACCAGAAAACTTGGCATGACAAACATGGTATTTCATTGATATTTCCAGAAATTGTGCTGCGGCTCTACTATACTCCCCAAGTAGATATAACATCCATCATTTCATATAAAGGAAGCACGAAATCTAAATGCAAGTTTAAAAAATATGGGTCCATTGATCTTTAAAAATCTGATGATCAATTATCTCAAAGCTCTGGGTACTGTAGATCCTACTCAATTTCATTCTTGTTTCTCCAAGAACCACAACGAGAAAACATAAACAACACAAAGGGGCAAAAATAGAATATGTTGCAATGTACGATTGATGAAGGCAAGGATTTAAGGAAGTTTATGCATGACGGGAAAACAGAATTTTCATGCCCACACTCAATTTAAGGTGGGGATAGATAAAATATCAGCAAATCATGCAGACTGAACAAAACCTTTCAAGAACTGGTAAGCCGATGTAAAAGATAGCAAAAGATACTACAGAGCATTAAGCCAGGAAGAACAACGATGTATAGGCCATATGTTACTCCCTGGAGCTCTTTAAAATAGAGCAAACAAGTAATTTCACAGAAAACTGATTTTCCAGTATTAACTCAAACTTCAGGGAACTAAATAGAAATATTTATAAATCCTTTTGAGTTCAAGTGGAATTTTATTGGATAAGATTGAAGCATGTACCCCATAATCGAGCCAACTAGATATAGCCCATGTTTGGTCCCCATTCTCTAAGACTTATTTTTTACTCAAACTAATTTTCAACCACACATTTAATGGGACCCACAATTTTTATCAACTTTTCAACCACATATTTTATCAAAATCTACTAAAAATATGACTTTTAACTAAACCAAAGAGGGGCATAGTAAATTGAATTTTGCTAGCCAATGGGAACTATATTTATTCCAAGGATATTATCAAATAGTGGAAAAGCATGGAAAAATGAAATAATTTCTCGGCAGAATTTACAGGAAAATCTTTTTCTCATCATCTTAAGTTCAAATAAATGGAGTATAGCATATATACTACTACAGCTGAAAAAGCACATGAAAATAAATCACGATTGGTCTTTGTGTTGTTCAGAAAGCGGATGAGCAAGCACTAGCTAGCAGAAGCATATCAACTCGCTGGATGACAGTGAAAAGTCTTTCAAGAAATTTCTTGCGATGGGAAAACACACGTGGTTTACTTGTCTCTGTGTGTGTGTGTGTGAGAGAGAGAGAGAGTTTATATTTGCTAAATAATCAAGATATGTGAATTAGTTTCTCAAAGAATTTCCCACACCAATAAAACTGCCCATGTGTTACTGCAATTTATATTTGGGTTAGCCCTTTGCAAGGTGAAGAATCACAACAGAAATTATCATTTCAATCATAGCATTCAGCAAGAGTTGGTTTAGTAGTCTGGCATAGCAAAATATAGTTTCCATTCAGAGAAACAGTTCAGAGAAACAAAATTTGTGAGAACAATTTCAATCATAGCATTCAGCAAGAGTTGGTTTGGTAGTCTGGCATAGCAAAATATAGTTTCCATTCAGAGAAACAGTTCAGAGAAACAAAATTTGTGAGAACTCTAGTAATGATCAAATGGTGCATCATTTCATGCTAGAATTGACAAGACCACAAACATATAATTTGATAATAACAAAAATAATACATGAAAAACACTTGGTAATCTTTAATTTCTAGAATCGTAAGCATCATATCTCAACTTTTATTATTAACAGACATTTTCATGCATCTATTATTTTTCATCCCAAGAATAAGGAAAAACATCAGTAATTTCAAAGTACATATGCTGGGCTGCAGATTTATGGTACAAGAAAAATAGAAGTACTACCTTAATCTCTCCGGAAGCAGCACTTTTCTGCTCTTTCTTTTGCCATCCAACACCTATAGATGACTCTGGACCTAAAATAAGTTCTATCTGGAAGGTGGAAAATGCAGTAATGAATTATTATAATTACAAAAGGAAAGAGTCAATATATAGCTTAAAACAATTTAGACAAGCTGTAAAATATGGTTAGCCATATACTTCAACTTGGCTAATAAAAATTGGTAGAGACTAATTAGAAGCCAACTATACAAACTTCCCATCATATAGATTATTTGGTAAACAGGCTCATGAAAGCCTAGAAACATAGAAACTACTCCAAGATTAGTCATACTCATCGTGTGTGCAGAAACCATCTTGTGCCACGGAGAAAAAGCTTACATTTCCATTTGTTGTCTCTGAGAGTTGACGAGTCCAGGTATTAGAAAGATTAATTGAACCATCTCTTAAAGACATGGCAAGGCCCATCGTTGCAGTAGAGTGAAGAGACAATTGGCTGAAATAAAAAGCTGACAACAAGTCATTCAAGACATATGGGCTAAATATGAGAAAAACTTTAGGGACCATCGCCCTACCGAGAAGTTTGAACTCCGATTAGTGCTCGCAAACCAAGAGAACCCATGAATTCTACAGAAGAAACTGAAGATAACTGATGCCTAAGGACCACAGATGCAGCACCACCACCAGAATTCCCATTAACAGCCAAATTCCCGCCCAAAGAAATAGCATTGTTTTTGGATATTTTAGAATGAACTTCACTGGCCATAGCCATCCTGACATTCATACATAAAAACATTAAAAGAAAAATGAGCACAACATATTGGCTCTTATCCCAAGGTATGCTAAATTACAACCAAAATAGTAAATAATGAATAAAATAGTTTTCAAATCCTGAACCGGTTGTCACAACTTTACTTCTGTGTTCAACCACACTTTATGAGGGACCTTCGTTAATTGCTCATCGTATTATAGAAAGTAAATAAATAAATTGATCTGGAAAAGATCCACAATACTTGCAGTTGGCCGCAAAAACAAACAATGACATTTAAATTGCGTTGGGTGTCTGAAATATAATAAACAACAATCAAAATTAAAGGCTACCCAATTCAGACATGTATTAGGTCTTTGGGACAGAGAAGTCATAAACACTAGAATGATGAGAAGAAATTTCTTGCTGCATAAAGCACCATGATCATTAATGCATAACATTTGCTTGATACACAGTACACTTTTACAAGAGTAATGCCAACCAGTAACAAATGTCACCTTATTCAAACAGAGGGAATAAAAAGGAATGAACAAGGCAAAATAATATAGTTATACCCTCTCATAATGCCATCACCCTCTAAAAACTGTGGCAATGATAAATTTGCCAGAATCGAACCAGAAGGTTGGACGTGTGCTAAGACCTTTTCTTGCTCCTTCTGACGCCGCAATCTCTCAAGTTCTTCCTTGATCTCTTCAACTTTATTCAGTTTGGGACCAAGCTCCAAACCAGATGTTAATCCTTCCATACCATATATATCATAAATTTGCCTTTTATTTTGATCACATAAAATTTCATAGGCTTCACATATTCGTTGGAAGTTCTCTGTAGCTATTTCCTTCATCTGAAAGATGGGATGAACACAATGTGAATAAGTTAAAAAAAATAACAAAAGGCCAACAATGACTTCAATTACTTTGTCCCCACCCCAGAAAAAGAAGAAAGAAGAAAAGAAAAGGATACCAAGGATCAAAACATGAAAGTTCCAAAGACAGTAACATCTGCATTCAGGTGCAATGTAATAACTATACACCCAACCCCAGCATCATCACAGGAAATGGGGGCACAAAACATCTTTCCTGAGCATAGTGATTATCATATAATTAATCCACTGAGTGATAGAAGCAGAATATTCTTGCTTGAGCATATTGATAAACACATAATCAATGGCGAAAGTCGCGACTGAGAAAACTACTACATGATGTGAACAAGAACAAAGCCAAATGCAATTGAACAAAATGCTAATTAATCTACTACGGTCAGGTTTAATAAAATCCAATTGGGGTCCAGTTAGGTGAACAAGGTTGAGTAGCTTGGTGCGTTAAAAAAGGCGGAATCAGGTAATGTTCCTTTGTAATGCGAGGCAGAAGCCTCGAGGCATTTTCTGTCGTAAGATTCACCGTAAACCAAAAAAAATGTCAAATAATTATTAAAATGCAAAATAAATGTATAATAAATCACAAATATCTTCAAAATTCATAATAGAACAATTTAAAGTGTGAGGGTGGGAATAAACAAAAAAATTACAAAGTAACAAAAAAGAAACTATTACTTTAGTTGGTGGGACAGTAGATCATTCCCAAAATGGGTTTTTAAGAAACACAATCTTTTAATGTTTTAGTAATAGTCGATTCCCAAGGTGGGTTAATCAGAAAATATGTACAATTTTAAAAGTTTAGTAAAATTTAGCAAAAGGGGGGCAATCAGAATTTTTAATGTTTTGTAGGCCCACACTTGAAACAAAATAAATAAGCCAATAGAACTAAGGAGCGCGTCTCACAAGCCTTAAGATGCGTGCCTTACTCAACTGAAGCATGTGCCTCCAATTACTACATCACAATTAGTGCCTTTGAGGGGTTGATGTTCGCCTCACTTTAACTCGGCTTCAATCGAGATATTTTAATGCATCCACACATGGTTAACGAAATAGTCGACAATTGCATTTTAGTCCAACAGGTTGCACAGAGCTATCAGTTACAAGAAAATTATATATACGTCCTATGTAAGTTCTAGTAAACATGCTTACTTCCATGAAAGATATATTGTAACTTTGGTTGTAGTACATCTAAAAAGGCTTAATTGAGTACCAATTTCCTGTGATTGTAAAATAATTCAAAGAATATAAAAGTACAAAAATATGCCCATAATAAATCATAAAACATCTTGGAAATCAATAAGAAGATGAAATTAATAGTCTACCTTGCAAACAAACAAAAAATAAATAACATAAAATAACACATTATAAGTTCTCAAATTAATAATTACATAACAAAACTGTAATCTACGAATGGAAATAGAAGCAACTACACGTCTCATATGTCATCACTACAAATAGAATACTTAACATATTTAATTCTTCCATCCCTCGTCACTATAAGATTCTTAAAATTCTTTATGCTTCTACTCCACTTGCGAAGTGCATAAGGAAAGATAAAAGGGAACAAAAAAACACCTATACTCTACGCCATAAAAAAGTCCAAACGATCAACTAAATTCACTTAACTGAAACACCATTTATACACACAAACAGCATCTAATAACTGAAACCCAATTCCTAATAGGCGATAAAACATGACAAAAAATCTTGTACTGATTTAAAATTGCAGAAGTAGAATTAAAAAATAGAAACAAGAGTAAAAGAGTGGTACATGAGAAGCTTGGTATTTATCAGGGTGATAAATTTGGGCCCACTGACGATAAGCCTTTCTGATTTCTTCATCAGTGGCTTCTGGTGATATATGAAGTAAAGCATATAGTTCTCTGTTGTTGGGTGCTCCACTTTTATCGTCTGCTGATGGCATTGCAAATCGAATTGGGGTTTAGGGTTTAGCAGAAAATAGAAGGGTG
>CAIGRT010168283.1:0-14051 GCA_903798405.1 Fraxinus platypoda | reverse complement strand
ATAATCCAATCCAATTGAAGGAATTTCGACGCTTCACTACCTCAAGTTACTGATACTAATTTCACATTTCAAACATTGAATTTTACTATACATTGAAGAGGACAATTCATCCCTTTTTTGGAATTCTTGATAATTTTTCCATATCCCCGTGGATACGATACCCCAAAGTTGCACTACAACTACCGCATTATTCTTTGGGCGTAATCACGTGTTATTAAGAATGTCTCCAAAAAGCTCTTTAAATTTAAAGAACATCTTGTCTATAATGTATAAATTTAAAGAGCAAAGTTTTTAACGCATTCCAACAAACTCTTTATTTTACTTTTTTTTTCAAAAAATGTTTATTTTATATATATATATATATATATATATATATATATATCAATGACCAATAAAATCAAATATATTTTTTTGTAGTTCAAGAAGCGAAGNAAGAACATCTCGTCTATAATGTATAAATTTAAAGAGCAAAGTTTTTAACGCATTCCAACAAACTCTCTATTTTACTTTTTTTTCAAAAAATGTTTATTTTATTTATATATATATATATCAATGACCAATAAAATCAAATATTTTTTTTTGTAGTTCAAGAAGCGAAGTATTGAAATTTATAACTTATTAAATTCAATTATTATAAACCACAAAATAAAGAATTTATTGAAACTTAATTTTAAGAATTAGCTCCCTAAAATAGATTAGATGGTATTTGACCTTCATTTGTATATAGTCTTCATAAGAGAATATAGAAGCAATGCATGGTCCAGCATCTGATGCAATGTGAACATGTGGTATTGGCTCTTGGAAAATTTGACTTCTCTTCTATAACTTCGTTTGAAGGAAATTGGATTTAGCAGAACAGTCGAATTCCCAATTATACTTGTTTGCAAGAAATTATAATGAGATTATAACGAAAATAAGTAATGAGTTCCATGAAATGTGTAGTTAATAAGTAGGTAGTAGTTGTAAATGCATGGTTAAAATTTATGTTTGATTTTGACTTCAAATTATAAGAACTTATAATTTTTTTTCAAACGTGGAGTAGAAGACAATTTTGCAATTTGGACAGATTTTCTGCATTTAACAACGGCTAATGTCCTCGATAAGCAGTATGTTAGCCACATAATCAATTATTTTACAAAACTCCGTTTGTTTCTCATTTTTCATTCATAAAAATGAAAAATATGATCGTTATCCATCACATCAAGCCATCAATTTTGAATTTCTATCTCTAGTGTGGGGCCCAATAACGACTATATTTTTTATTTTCATTCTACAATAATGAGAATCAAACGTGGCTCTAAAAAGGAGTTTCTTGGAAAATTGGGTAGCCTTCAACATTTTTAACCTGAAATGTATGTTTGTTATCTTGTCTAGTCGAATAAATAAATTATTAAATAAAATTTATTTTTTCCCCTTTTCTACTATTGTCCAAACAACTTCTTACCAAACATGCAATTTAAAAGGTAAAGACAACAACTGAAGAATTGTTTCTTAATTTGTATATTGTTATTTAGGTTTGCATATAAATGGTACAAGGAGCTGTTTGGCCTATAGATTTGAAATTAAATTCCAAGTCATATTTCAAACTGGGACATGGCTCATTTATTTTTGGCCTATAAGATATTCATTTATTTTTGTGCAAAAAGCAAATGGAGAAAAAGTACAACCATATGAAAGACACCAAAATCAACGAGACTTCTGTGACTGCATTAAAATCTTGTCATTTGGGTAGTTGGCATATATTATTCAATAATTTGACAAATTTAACCTTGATATTTTGAAATGAGCAGAACTACATGTACAGATACAGAAGCATTACAAATACTCACAAGGGCGGGGTGGGTGGATAATTTTTTTTACTTTTTTATTGCGCGGGACCCACTCTCATGTGAGAGGGTGTAAGGCTTCTGTAATGTTTTTCTTCTGTACAAATGAAAATTTACTTTCGAAATATACCATTTTATCGTTAGAGTACGTTTATGAAGTGATTATAAACACTTTAAACCCCTGTTTGGTAATTTAAGTCACAGTTAACTATTAATTTTAACTGCATATTTTATAGAATTAACAACTTTTCAACCATGCATTTCATCAACTTTTATCCAAAGCTACTCAAAATCTGATTTTAATCCCCACCAAACGGATGAAATTGTAAACATTTCTTTTTTTTTTTGTCAAATCACGTTTATCTAACATTTCATAGGTTCTGCAAATAATACTCACTTTTCCACTGTCCATTTCTATCAATTTATAAATACTGTCGGAACATACTATTAGGTCATCAGTATCTATGTACGTATAGAGTATTCAAATCAAATCCTCAAAATGTAAGTAGGTATGCTAAGCGAGACTATGAAGAATTATCAAGTTTTATCATAAGATAATCCATTACTATCTAATAGAACGTGACACGTTTAAGAGATTTATAAAAAAAACTAATAAAAATAATGTACAAAGTGTATTTTGAATTTTAGAATTTTCGTAAGACATCAAATGTCCAATGTAACATTTTTATGTACGAAAGAGAAGTTTCACATTTGTATCACTTGGAAGAAATTTTATTATGAAGCACAAGATCTCCGAGGATTCTACAAAGCTAGAACGTTTTTGTAGATGAACATTTCAGTGTTCGTTATGAAGTATTTAAGTTTAGACTTTACACTATTTTTTCACTTTTTATTTTAGTAAACAATAAAATAGATTACCTTTTATCATTCCTAATTTATACGAGTTCTATCATGTAATAAGTCGACTTTTCGAACATCAAAATACAAAGAGAGATGTAAAGAAAAAATTTGAAACATGCAAAAACACAACCTTAATCTATGTATAGTTTGAGCTTTACATTAAAATCTTTTGATGAAAAGCACAAGAGGTTCCTCAATCTAGAGAAGATGGAGATTTAATCATGCTTATAAAGTTCCAAACTCTTTTTAGTAGAAACTTCATCATTAAGAAATTTACTGCATGTGTTAGACAAGGCCTTTTCGGCCTTCATGATATACATTCCTTTTTAATTTCTTTCAAACGATTCTATATCAAGTATTCAAAACTTAGCACATATTCGTATTATCTCAGTCATTTTTATCTTTGTTTAAGTTATTTTAAATGAACTTGAACTCTCGTACTTGATTAAATTTTCATAAATATTTTTAATTGAAATTTTCACTTCATTTATGCCTCTTTAGATAGTCATGCTCCCATCGGTCTTCGAAAAATTGAAGCCTCGGTCCTTTACTTCTAATACTTATATTATTTTGGTCCTTAAACTATATAAAGGACAAAGTCAATCCCTATTATTTCAATTTCGTAGCACTACTAGTTCTGATGAACAATTCACTTCCAAAAATCCATTATAATGACACTCCATCTTCGATAGTTCGCAACTCGTCGCTCCTTCCTAAATCTGGTTTGTGCCCCTGCATATCTAGAAGGAAAAAGAATAATCCGTCGAGCCAAATCTGTTTATGTCCTGAGAATAGTGTTTTATATACATTTACGTATCATTATAACCATAAATTGTCCGAATTTAAGACTACTCATGCATTAATATTCAAGATTGTGTGGTTATCTGCATGTAACATTATTTTATAGGAGGATGTGTTATTGAAAATGAGCTCATGCTTGGCCCCCATTAAATTTTACAGTTTTTTCTCATGTCTTATCAACCACATTCTCTCAATAAACTAATATGACACATAAATCCAAAAAATTCTTCTTACTTTTTAACCTATCCTTCTCTAAAAAACACTATTTCAAAATCAATTTTTGTCAAATAATGGAGCTCAAACAAGGGCCGAGTTTTGAAAAAAATGAATTTTTAAAAGAATGAAGACCAAACATAAGATAAAAGTTAAAATACTCCATTTTTTGGAAAGAAAAAGACAAATAGAAAGTAAAATTTAATTGCTAGTATTATATTCCAAGCCAACAAACCGCACAGAGTAGCATTAAATTATTCATGGACATCTTCACGGTAGTTTCTCCTCATAACTCCCACATACTTTCTTAATCATCATCCCACCTCTCCTCGTAAATCTTCCAATTAATTAACTCTAATGAAAACACGACAAGCATAATTGATTCACGCCACAAACTGCAATCATTGACTCACCCATTTCTATTACTTAACTCGATGAAAGTATTTAACTAAGAGAATTACAGAGACAGAACAAAATTGAACTTTTTTTTTTGAAATTGTATGTGGATTTTGTTTGAATCTGTGATAAAGATATTTACAGTGGCCATTTGTAATATTGTTATTCTTGCGTGGATCTCAGATTTCTCATCAAAGCCAAGCACTCAATGCAGGTAACTGTTAACCGACATTTTTGTCTGTGAAATTAATTTTCTCTCTTATGGGTTTCTTCAAGATTTCAAAATTCTCGTATGGGCTTTGTGTTTTCATGTTTTTTCCCTTATTGGGTATCTTTGATTCATGTTTTTGGTTTCCTACAGAAGCTAAAAGAGAGTGAATTTGGTTGATATGAGAAGCCTTTGCAGGTAAAAAACTGTGCTAGCATTGTGAATTTAGATTTTGAAACTTGCTTCTAAACAAGTTTGCACTGCAAAAAAAGAATGCATATAGTCGACCCATATTTATTGGGAATAAAGCTTAAGTTTTTGTTGTTGTGGTAGATCTGTAGGTCTATCTCTCATATTATTAGGTGGGTTAATCAGAATTAAGTCCATTCTTGACTGAGATAGTTTGAAAATGTCAAACTGGAGAATTATGTATTGATTTTTAAAATCTATCCTTTTCGAAAGCCGGCAACTAATTTATGATTTGCTTATATTTTTTCCAGTGAATCATAGCTAAGCAAGAGCTGGGTTTTCCTGTTTCTAGTTCATTTCTGAAGTCTTGATCATCATAGAATATGCCTCAAGACAGGCTAAGGTCGGTTATGTACAGATCATTTGTCACTTGTGATGATCCCAAAGGTGTTGTTGAAAGTAAGACAATTATAAAATCCAAGACTGATTCTCAGAAAGTTGAGAATAGTATAAAAAATGAAGGGCGTCGAAAGAATTTGAATCTGTCTTCATCGGACCATGAAAAAAGGAAGGACAAAGTCTCAAAAGGGTCCACAGAGGAGTTACAAAACCTATCGTCCTTTCAGATCATGGAGGTATCTAGAGGAGCACAGAAATTGAATGAGGTGGTTGACTTGTGGTCGGATGGTGTAAGCTTCGATAAGCAATCAAAGAAAATCGCGCAAGACTTGTTAAAAGGCGCTCTTGATCTACAGGAGTCTATAGCAATGCTCGGGAAGTTACAAGAAGCTTCGCGTTGCATGGCTAAGTTGAATAGAAAGCAGAAGGACAAGGTCACGGAAGAGAAAGAAGTAGCCACAGGTACGGAATTTACCAATTCCATTCGAATTGGAGATTGCAATCACGCAATGGACTTCCAGAAGCCGAGAACTTCTGCTGATGGGTCGACCAGGGATTGTTATGAGGAGCTCAGGGAAGTCATAAGAGAAAGTTTTACCCGGCAAAATCTGTTGCCAAAAAGTTCTTCCACTCGAGAGAGAGATTATTGTGAAGGAAGAAAATCAGACTTCTATATGGAGTTCCCCTCCACCAGTTCAAGTCAATCCTCACAGGTTTTCTCCCATGACTTTGCCTCGTCTGACAGTTCTCCTTTAAAGGTTCGACAAGAGAAGCCGAAGCAATCAAATCTAATTGCCAAGCTTATGGGACTGGAGGAAGTTCCCTCAGAACCTTTGCCCTCGATCTCCCAAAAATATGTTGAAAAAAATGAATTCTTGAATCAGAGAAGATATTTATTTGATATGGATTTGCCAAGGGTGAGGAAGCCTCAGTTTGCATCTCAGAAAGTAGTTCAAGATCGAAGAACATTGGAAGAAATGATAAAGTCTATGCAGTTTAAAGGACTTCTGGAAAGAAAGTCCATCGATGGAGAAAAACATTCTAATGTCTCTTACTCAAGAAAAGGTTTTTGTGACACGGGGTCACCCATTGTGATTATAAGGCCTCTACACACTCCCGAGCTTCACAAAAATTACTACGTCCATGAAGAAAAAGATTACAAGAGTAATCAAATGCCTAGGAAATGGAAAGAAGAGTTTCCACTTAATGCAGCTGAACATCTGAAAGGACCTCTGAAACCCACTGAGCTACACAGGAAAATGCCAGCTGGAAGAATTCCAAGGCAAAAAAAACACCTTAATGACAAAGAGACAAATATTTGTGGAGAAGTATCAGTAAAACTAGATGATAAATGTAAAGATGTTCAAGAAAACCTGTCTTGTACCAAGATAAAGATTCCGAGACTGGTCAGTCCTAAGTTGCAGAAAAAAGAATCAGCTCTTACAAAGATTGACAAGGTACCAAAAGTGTCTCCTGATACCCAGCAACCAGCAGAAATAAAAACATTGAAATCTCAAGGATCTTCCAAAACTCGTGTTTTGGGAAACACAACTACTTTGAAGCTCGGAAAACCGGACAAGATATCTAATGTCTCGAAGAATCAGGGTGCACGTGAAAATGCTACCATCTCAGATAAATTCACGAGACGAACTGCATCAATGAACTCCAATAGTCAGAAGAAGAACTTGAAAAATGATAAGCCGGATAGCAAGCCCTCGCTAGCTATTGTAAGTCTCCATACCATTTTTTTGTTTAAGAATAAAGAACCCCGTTTTATTATTCTACCAGAAGTCTTCAGGCTATGTAGTTGTTTGAGGATTGTTCAATTCTGAAGTTAGTCATTTTTCTTGATTATACTAATTTAATATTCCATTGCAGGTTGAAACTATTATGCCAATTGATTTTGCTGGTGAAACTGAAACAGATAAGACATTAATGCCATCAGAGAAAATTCCTGAGGAAATGGCAAATGCTTCTGGTAATTCTATGTTTGGTAAGAAACTTCAATCCATCAACGCGCTTCTTTTAAGCAACTATGAGTAGAAATAATAGTAAGGCACTGCTTGCATAAAATCATCACAACCTTAAAATATTCGAATTTTTATGAGTAGCGAGTTCAATGTGTACGTGTGCATCGAGCCATGACATTTAAAATTGTGCAACATAGGGAGAGAAAAAAATAAAAGTCTTCTGCTTATGAAGGCAAAAACTTTTACTTTTCTAAAAGAATAGAGAATAAAAACCTAAATGATTGCCACAATTCGTGTCTATAACTTTTCAGATCACTATAATATTGAAGATGTAAAAGAAAATTAAGTTAGTTTACACATTCAAAAATTAACCGGCATGATGATATTCTCCATCTATATACAGTTATATAAACATTTAAGGCATGTTTGGTTTTCAGAATAGACTTCATTTTCTTCCTGAATACGGTGTTCAATCCACCTTAATGAAAATGTTTATAAGTTACTTTTTGATTGCAGATAAGTGCTCAAGCACTTCAAGTTCTCTTGAGGTTTCTATGCCAATCATCGAGGATATCACATCCATTGACGAAGGAAATTGCGTGCCAAATAATAATTTACCAGAGAATGATTTGTGGAAAACAGAAACCAATACAAGAAGTTTACTTCTGAATAATGCATCATTCCTCCGCCATGTGGAGGAACTCTTTGATACTTGGACACGTGAACCAACATCCTGTCCAACAACATTGTTACGTGGTTATGAACTACTTGATACCAAACTTTTCCTCGACTGTGCAAATGAGATGTTGGAGCGTAAAAGCTTACAGTGGAGGATAACAACTTATCCACTATCTCAAACTAGGTCAAGATGTTGCTTATCTCTTGACTACTTGGTGCGAGAAATATGTGATGGGATCGAGGATTTGAGGAGATATAACAAGCTTTCCAGTGAGATCAATGTTGTCATTGTTATTTACTCGATGCTGGAAAGAGATCTATGGAGCAAGAGAGATCTGATAGGAGCGTGGGATGTGGGTTGGCAGACGGGTTATAATTCAGAAGGAGTCGAAGAAGTTGTGGCTGACATAGAGAAGCTAGTTTTAAGTGAAATAGTTGAGGACGCTCTCGCAGATTTCGCGTACTAGTAATTTCCACAAATACAGGTTTCGATTATTGGAATTTACTTTTTTTTTTTTTTTTTTCCTGTAAGTAATATAACAGAATCTGAGGTTACTACAATGAGTTGCTGATTGCTTGGTTCACATTTCAATGCATCATTCATCCAAGAAGTTGTACATTTGTTGTAAGCACAAAATATTTCGATTGTTAGAGATGATCAGTTTTAAGAACAACTTTCATATACTTTTGCTTAACTTCTTTATATTTCTTAAAATTGTGGAGTGCAAACTAATCCTCTTTACTAACATTCCATAACGATATTGAAGTGGCATTCTCAAATGGCTGTTCCTGTTCATGATGTTTTATTGTATCTGTAACATATTTGACTAAGCTTAGAAATAAGTCCAACCAAGATTTGTGGTTAGTACTTAGTAGTGTCAAAATGGGTCGGGAGGGCTAGCCGGTGAACCACATGAACTGGACCATGGAATCAAATTTAGAAAAGGGAAATTTCATATATATGAGTTTAACGCACATTTTAAAACTAATAAAAAAGGTTTAAAACTTTAAAACTCAAATGTTATTAAATTTTATTTATGAAATAATTAATTAAATATATATTTTATTAATTAAATATATTAAGGTCACAATTCCATATAAGGGTAATTAGCACATAACGTTCTCACATTTCACTGTTATAGTGGAAAACATCATTACCTTTCATTTTTTGACATTTTCACCGTTATTTTCATATTTCATTACGCAAAATGTCATTTTCATCCATTTTTTCAATTAAAATTTGTGAAATGACGAATATACCATTTTCTTTAAATAAAATAAAAAGAAAAAGAAAAATCTAATTGTAACCATAGTCCCAATTTTTTTTTTTTTAAAGCACAAATGAGTCCCAAATAAATTATTAAAAGGGTAATTAGCACATAATGTCCATACATTTCACTATTATTGCAAAAAAGTCCGTACCTTTTATTTTTTTGGCATTTTCACCCTTAATTACATATTTGATTACACAAACCATTCTTTCTATGAATTTTCATCCAATTTCTCAATAAAAAACAGTGAAATGACGAATATACTCTCATATTTAAATAAAAAAGCTGAAGAATTAATTGCAATCATAGTCCAAATTTTTTTTAAAAAAGTGCAAACGAATCCAAATAAATTATTAAAGAATTATAAATTAAAAAAATATATTTAAATATGAGAGTATATTCATTATTTCACAGTTTTTTATTGAGAAATTGGATGAAAATGATAGTTTGCGCAATCAAATGTGTAATTGAGGGTGAAAATGTAAAAAAAAAAATGAAAGATAAGGACGTTTTTTACAATAACGGTGAAAGGTAAGGACATTATGTACTAATTTCATTTTTAATAATTTATTTGAGACTCATTTGCGATTTTCAAAAAATTGGGACTATGGTTGCAATTATTATTTTTCTTTTTCTTTTTGTTTTATTTAAAGAGAAGGGTATATTAGTCATTTCATAATTTTTAATTGAGAAAATAGATGAAAATGACATTTTGCGCAATTAAAAGTGAAAATACCAAAAATGGAAAAGTATGGACGTTTTCCACAATAACAATGAAAGGTGGGGACGTTATGTGCTAGTTACACTTCTATATAATTTGGTGACAAATTACGAATTAATTGATTATATTTTTTACTCGGTAACAATTCAAAAATTTTATAGGTCATCAATTATTTCTTGATCACAAATCAAAAATTTTATAGGTCACAATTTATTCATGGGTCACAAAATCAAACAAGTTTATAGGTCACAATTCATTTATTAGTCACAAATCAAAAATTTAATAAGACAACTTATTTAACGGTCATAAATTATCAAATTAGTTGGTCACAAGTTATTTCTCGATCACAACTTAATAAATTGTGAGTCACAATCACATTTTTAGGTCACATATTATATATTGGTCACAAACACCCCTGGTCCCACTCGACCACCACTGTATTTAAAGATTGAGAGCAATGATGCTTTGTTCTTATTATGATCATAGCCAGTACACGGTTTATATATACAAGAAGTTGATAGCTAAGAATATTCTAGAATTGAGCAAATAACAACCTCTAACAAACTAAGGACGGCTGGCTAACAATATTGGTACCATTTCCTGAAAATTAGGAAATCGATTCCACTGATATCTGAGCTCCATGCCGTCTGCTAGCAGCTGATGAATTCTAACTCCCCCCCTCAAGGTGGAGTGTAATCAAGTACTCCAAGCTTGTCTCCGAGCCTCTGGAATCTAGAATGTGACATTGGTTTAGTAAGCAAGTTTGCCGTCTGATCTGATGAAGGAATGTAGTGTATTTTCAACTGATTTTCAAGCACCTTATCCCTTACAAAGTGTGTGCATCAAATTCTATATGTTTTGTACGAGCGTGATAAATAGGATTAGATGTTAGGGCACTTGCACTTAGATTATTACACCAGATAATGGGAACTGAATGTTGTGAGATTCGCAACTCATTTAGCAAAGACTGGATCCAAGTTATCTTTGTTGTACAATGAGCTAAAGCTTCGTATTCTGCCTCTGTGCTGGATCGAGCTACCATATACTGTTTCTTAGAACACCATGACACTAAATTGTCTCCAATGTACACGCAATATCCAGCAGTTGACCTTCTATCATCTGGACAAGAGGCCCAGTCAGAATCTGCAAACGATGTGATATCTAGGCTATCATTCCTTTGAATGGATAATCCATAATTTAATGTGCCATTTAGGTATCTGAATACCCTCTTAAGTGCGTTCCAATGGACGTCTGTTGGTGTTTGAAGATACTGACTCAACCTATTTACAACATAGGTTACATCTGGTCTGGTGTGGATTAGGTACTGGAGGCCACCTATGGCACTTTTATATAGTGTAGCATCCTTCATTGTCTGCCCTTCAGTTTTGGAGATTTGTTTTCCAACAGCCATTGGTGTTGGGCTAGGCTTTAAGCTCTCATAACCAAATCTTTTTAACAATTCCACAGCATATCGGGTTTGCCTCAAATGCAGTCCACAGCATTTCTTTCAACTTCAATTCCCAGAAACTGTCTCAGGTTCCCCATGTCTTTAAGTGCAAAGTTGAGGTTCAGCTTGTCTATAAACTCTTGCAGCTGTTTGTTGTTGTTACCTGTAATTACTATATCATCAACGTATATCAAAGCAAACAATATATCAGTGTCTCTTGCCAAGAAAAATAAGGAGTTATCAGCTCTAAATTGTTTGAAGTCCCACTGCAACAATGTCTGTTTTAGCTTGTCATGCCAGGCCCTAGGTGTTTGCCTTAAACCATATAAGGCCTTCTTGAGTTTGCAAACGTAACCAGGATGATCTTTGTTGACAAAACCTTGTGGTTGATTCATGTAAACCACCTTATTCAAACTGCCATTTAGAAATACATTATTTATATCAACATGTCTGATCTGCCAATTTCTTGATACAGCCAAGGTTAAGATGATCTTAAGTGTTGCAGCCTTAATCACAGGACTAAATGTCTCACTAAAATCAACTCCTGGGGTTTGAAGGAAACCTTTTGCCACTACTCTGGCCTTGTGCTTTGAAACTTTTCCATTTACATCATACTTCAACTTGAAAACCCACTTATTTCCAATGATTTTCATCCCTGCCTTAGGTGGAACCAAAGTCCATGTCTCATTTCTCATGAAGGCATTGTTTTCATCTTGCATAGCATCCCTCCAACTGCTGCTTGTCAACGGTTCATCAACATTAGTTGGTTCAACTTCAGCCAGTTCATCTACTGTCACACTTGTATAAATTTTTGGCCTGAAAATCCCAGCCTTGCTTCTGGTGATCATTTGATGTCTAGGATTCCGAGGTATAGTTTTGTCTGGCAAGATTGCTTCATTTTCTACATTTTGAGTGTCAGTTCCAATTTGCTGGACTTCTGATGTTTCACCATCTGCTACAACCTCATGACAAAACTCGTCATCATGACATTCTGTCACCACAACTCCTTTAGGCCCCAATTCTAGCATCTCCGTCAATAAGGTCTGCTCCAGAAGAGACTTCAGGTTGTATTGTAGGAGCTGCAGCTGCATTTTGAGGTGTGGTATTATAGCTAAGATCAATTAAGGGAAGATATCTTATTTCAGTATCACAGGTTGAAGGCTGAACTTGTTTGTTTAGGAACCCAGCTTTGAATGGAAACTCTTGCTCATTAAAGACAACATGTCTTGAAATGTAAACCTTGCCACTAGGACTTAGACACTTATAACCTTTGTGGGTGTCACCATAGCCAAGATAAACGCACTTTTGAGAGTGAAAACCAAACTTATGCTTCTGATAAGGTCTGAGACATGGAAAGCAGGCACATCCAAATGTTTTAAGTTGTTTGTAATCGAAGCTCTTATTGAACAAGGCTTGGTAGGGTGATTTATGGTTCAAAACAGAAGTAGGTAACCTGTTTATTAAGTAGGTAGCGACCTTGAAGGACTCCCACCAATAATAAAGTAGCATTTTAGCCTGAGCCAAGAGAGTTAGCCCAGTCTCTGTGATGTGTATGTGCTTGCGTTCAGCCCTTCCATTTTGGACTGAGGTATAGGGGCATGAGTGCCTAAGTTCTATGCCAAACTCCAGGGCCAGTTTGGTGAAATTTCTGAATTCCCCACCCCAATAAAATTGAAGGGATTTGATCTTCCTATCAAACTTGTTTTCTACAAATTTCTTGAATTGTACAAAGGTATTTAAAGCTTCTGATTTATGTTTCATAGGGTAAATCCACGTAAATTTGCTATGATCATCCACAAAGATTATATAGTATCTAAAGCCCGTGGTTGAGTTTAAAGGGACTGGACCCCAAACATCAGTCTGAATGAGCTCTAATGAGGTGCTAAATGAGGTGCTAAATGGGAGAGCATGAGATTTTCCAACTTTGCAAGAATCACAGAAGGCAGGGATTTCATTAGCTTTAATAACTCTATTACATGATTTAAAGACTTGACTCAACACATGGTTTGAGGGATGTCCTAACCTTTTATGCCAAAGGTCAAGTTCAATTCTAAGGTTTGTTTAACTGAAGACAATTTAACACTACTAGACTTGGCTGCAAAACATTGGTAATTATTTTGATGGTTTGACTCGATGTAGGATCATTCTAGCTTGAAGTTTGGCAGCTGCAGCTGGTACAATCCATCCTTCTCTTCGATTGGAGATCTTTAACAACACAACAGTTAGCATAGAATTCCATAAAAACATTATTGACACTAGTGAGTTGAGAAACACTAATCAAGTTCCTTTTGATTGATGGAACATACAATAGTTTATTTAAGTCAAGTGATTCATTGTTCAGTGTAGAGATTTTACTATTTCCAATATGAGCAATATGCAACATATCTCCATTACCCACAAGCAACATGATTCGGTCAATTTATATTTTTTAAGGTAAGCATCGATTTTCTATTTGGTAAAAAAAATATAAAGATTTAGTGGAATATCTTAATGTGAGACATCTAAACTTCTTTTATTTCATTAAGTTTCGTATACTTTAAATCGTGAATGTCACGAGAATAGCCTCCGAAACTCGATTTCTTGTGGCATGAATTTATTCGAATTTTTTAAAATTTCAACACATCCTAACATCGTTTTCAGGCTCCGCCCTTGAGTGAACTTTTCTAATACAATTTACGTTAACGCTAAAAATGTGTTGCAGTTTCAAGTCCATCTCTATTTCTTTGATATTTCAGCTTTTTCCTTCAAATAGAAAATAACATTTTCTATCTCACAAAGATATGATTGCTTCTATTTTCATACATATTTAAAAAAAATGTATTTAATATAGTTGGAACAATAAATTCTACTTACTTTTTTTTTTTGTAATATATTACTACATTGAATAATTATTTAAATAGGAGTAGTTCATATTTGTTGATCACAAGACATATTAAGTAAGGGTATATTAGAAAATTAAGAAATTAACTATGCTCTCAAGTCTCAACCATGAAAAAAGTATATAATTTGGGACAAATAAAAGTAAAAAACAAGTGAAATAATCACAAAATTTACCTCCACGAAAATAATGA